>CM075751.1:18832557-19056820 GCA_037974335.1 Prionace glauca | reverse complement strand
ATGTGGAGAGGGTGCAGAAGAGGTTTACCAGCATGCTGCCTGGATTAGAGGGTGTGAGATATAAGGAGGAGCTGGACAAACTGGGGTTGTTTTCTCCGGAGTGGCTGAGGGGAGACCTGATAGAAGTCTGTAAAATTATGAGAGGCAGAGATAGGGTCAGAATCTTTTTCCCAGAGTTGAAATGTCTAAATTAGGGGGCACACACTTAAAAGATGGGAGGGGGAAAGTTTAGAGGAGATGTGAGGGGTAAGTTTTTAAAGCAGAGAGTGGTAGGTGTCTGGAATGCGCTGCCGGGGTGGTGGTGGAGGCAAATATGATGGGAGAGGGGGTTTAAGGGGCTTTTAGATAAGCACATGAATATGCGAGGAATAGAGCGATATGGAGCAAGGGCAGGAATTCCATGCCCGTTGGGCACCGCAGGGGCTGAGGTGCCTTATAGACCCCAATAATCACATTCTGATTTGACTTGTCTTAAGTTTCCTTTGTACTTTTTGTTTCCATTCGGGCCGTTCCCCCTCCTTTTGGGGAGCCGCCCCCTCTTTCTTTGTCCGAACGTAATTTAAGTTTGTTTACTTGGTTCGACCCCCAAGAACTGGAGCAAGGGCAGGCAGAAGGGATGGGTTTAATTTACCCTCATGTTCAGCACAACATGATGGGCCGAAGGGCCGGATCCTGTGTTGGCACTGTTCTATATTCAATGCTTTTAGTTTGCTTGTTACAGCAAAAGTCTTGAAAACTTGTCGGCTGCAATTTCTTATTAACAGTGTCCTCACTTGTTCAGCTGAGGTGGGGTACCAGGGTGTGCCCATCTCTGCCCACTACCAACTTCTTGGAGAGCCAAGGACCGTGCGTGATGCCAGTGAGCTGTGCCCACACTCATAAGGCACTGGCAAGTGGCTTGGAGATGCCAGTCCCACCACAGAAGTTCATTTGTGGGACATTGCTGGCAGGGCCAGTATTTATTGCCCATCCCCAGTTACCCTCGGAGGGCAGCTGAGAGTTAACCACATCGCTGTGGCTCTGGAGTCACGTGTAGGCCAGACCGGGGTAAGGACGGCAGATTTCCTTCCCTAAAGGGAACCAGATGGGTTTTTCCGACAATGGTTTCATCAGTAGATTCTTAATTCCAGACATTTTTTTATTGAATTGAAATTCCACCATCTGGGATTCGAACCCGGGTCCCCAGAACATTCGCTGAGTTTCTGGGTTAATAGTCTAGCGATAATACCATTAGGCCATCGCTTCCCCTCAGGAATGCCCCGTTTACCCACTGTTTGGTTAGTTAAAGCGCCCGTCTAGTAACAGGAGATCCTGAGTTTGCATCCTAGCTGTGCTTTTGTGTTCGTTGCATTTTGTAATTCTGGGTGGCACAGTGGGTTAGCACGGCTGCCTCACAGCGCCAGGGACCTGGGTTCGATTCCCGGCTCGGGTCACTGTCTGTACGGAGTCTGCACATCTTCCCCATGTCTGTGTGGGTTTCCTCCGGTTTCCTCCCACAGTCCGAAAAACGCGCTGGTTGGGTGCTAAATTCTCCGTCAGTGTAACCCGAACAGGAGTGTGGCGACTAGGGAATTTTCACAGTAATTTCATTGCAGTGTTAATGTAAGCCAACTTGTGATACCGATAAATAAACTTTTAACTTTAAATTGCAGGTTGATGCCAACAGCGGTGTCGCCGTAACACTGGAGTGTCCGCCGGGGGCCCTGGCTCTGTGAAAGACCCTCTCATCGAAACTCCCCTCCCCTGTAACTGGGATGTGTGTCTGGACGTCGGGAGCTGGGACGCGGATGCTGCAGCTCCCTGGGACGACAGCAGAGGTCCTCAGCGAGCCACACTATCAGACACAATCCCTTTACAGTAAGAAGTCTCGACACCAGGTTAGAGTCCAACCGGTTTATTTGGCAGCAAAATCCACTAGCTTTCGGAGCGCTGCTCCTTCAACAGGTGAGTGGGAGTCGTGTTCAGAGCGTATAAAGACACAAACTCAATTTACAAAATAATGATGGGAATGCGAGTCTTTACAGGTAATCAAGTTTTAAAGGTACAGGTAATGAGAGTGGAGATAGTGTTAAGCACAGGTTAAAGAGATGTGTATTGTCTCCAGACAGTTAGTGAGATTTTACAAGCCCAGGCAAGTCATGGGGGGTTACAGATGTCACACCATCTGTAACATGAACCCAAGATCCCTGTTGAGACCGTCCTCATGTGTGCGGAACTTGGCTATCAGTCTCTGTTCAGCGACTCTGCGCTGTCGTGTGTCATGAAGGCCGCCTTGGAGAATGCTTACCCGAAGGTCAGAGGCTGAATGCCCGTGACCACTGAAGTGTTCGCCAACAGGAACAGTCTTGCCTGGTGATTGTCGAGCAATGTTCATTCATCCGTTGTCGTAGCGTCTGCATGGTCTCCCCAATGTACCATGCTTCGGGACATCCTTTCCTGCAACGTATCAGGTAGACAATGATGGCTGAGCTGTAAGAGTATTGACCGTGTACCTGGTGGATGGTGTTCTCACGTGTGATGATGGTATCCATGCTGACGATCCGGCATGTCCTGCAGAGGTTGCTGTGGCAGGGAACACCCGTGATCGAAGGATTGGCACGTGCGCATGCGTGAGGTGCGAGGCACATGTGTGAGAGAGAGTCTGAAAGAGAGTGTGAGAAAGACGAGAGTGTAAGTTGGATGGCACGGTGACACAGTGGGTTAGCACTGCTACCTCACAACGCCAGGGATCCAGGTTCGATTCCCAGCTTCAGGTTACTGTCTGTGTGGAGTCTGCACATTCTCCCTGTGTCTGTGTGGGTTTCCTCCTGGTACTCTGGGCTCCTCCTACAGTCCAAAGATGTGCAGGTTAGGTGGATTGGCCATGCTAAACTGCCCCTTAGTGTCCAAAGATGTGTAGGTTAGATGGATTGGCCATGCTAAATTGCCCCTTAGTGTCCAAAGATGTGTAGATTAGATGAATTGGCCATGCTAAATTGCCCCTTAGTGTTAGGGGGATTAGCAGGGTAAATATGTAAGGTTACGGGGATGGGGCCTGGGTGGGATTGTGGTTGGTGCAGACTCGATGGGCTGAATGGTCTCTCTGCACTGTAGGGATTCTATAACTTGAGTCAGGGTCCTGTGATACTGTCATTCTGATTTGGATGTGGTGGGTTTTCACAGGTAAGGATAACAGATACTCGACCTGCGCTGGAACATTTCCTCGTTTTAATGATGGAAGCTGGGTAAGTAATTGCTTTACTGCAACAGGATACAGTAAACCCTGATCCGCCTGACACTCCCTCAGTGTTGTCATTGTGCACCTGTTCACAGGTGAAACAGGTTCGTCTGCAATCCACTCTCTCTCTGTGCTATTAGAAAGCCCCGTCAGTAGCACCACCCACAGGGCAGGTCACGGTGTATGTTCATTCCTGTGTATCACTGTGACTCAGAGGGTCACACGCTCACTGCTGACTCACTGAGCTTTGCGATCCATACTGAGGCCCCATCTGCTTGTTCTGCCGGATATATCAGTTCCCCATTTCGAAACCTGATTCCTGGTTTCCCCCCCCCCCCCCCATGCCAACTCTATAGTTAAGGAAGCCCCACCAACTTTTTCAGAAGACGAAGGAAATTTGGCATGTCCGCTACGACTCTCACCAATTTTTACAGATGCCCCATAGAAAGCATTCTTTCTGGTTGCATCACAGCTTGGTCTGGGCTCCTGCTCTGACCAGGACCGCAAGAAACCACAAAGTGTTGTGATGTGAATGTAGCCCAATCCATCACACAAACCAGCCTCCCATCCATCGACTCTGTCTACACTTCCCGCTGCCTCGGGGAAAAGCAGCCGGCATAATCATGGACCCCACACACCCCGGACATTCTCTCTTCCATCTTCTTCCGTCGGGAAAAAGATACAAAAGTCTGAGGTCACTGACTCAAAAACAGTTTCTTCCCTGCTGCTGTCAGACTTTTGAATGGACCTAAGTTCGCGTTAAGTTGATCTTTCTCTACCCCCTAGCTATGACTGTAACACTACGTTCTGCACCCTCTCCTCCCCTATGTACTGTATGAATGTTATGTTTGTATGGTGTGCAAGAAACAGTACTTTTCGCTGTGCATGTGACAATAATAAATCAATTTCTACAAACTGTTGTGCAGATTAGATGGATTGGCCCTGGTGGGGTGACAGAGATAGGGTGGAGTAGAGAGCCTGGATAAGATACTTGAAGTCATACCAAGCTGTGACACAACCATACGGCTGGGCCCAGTTCAGTTTCTGGTCAATGGCAGTGTTGATCGTGGGGGAATTCAGCGATGGTCAATGCTATTGAATATCGTAACTTGTTGTCAGAAAGACGATGCGGAATCAATGGGCCGAATGGCCTCGTTCAGCCTGGTAGGAATTCTAGTTTAATTCACCAAATTGATGGATGTCCTATCAGCCGCTGGAAGAGTGTTATGAATGTGGTAATGGACCCAAACCCTGGGCAGGGATGCTCGCTATGCCTCGAGGTGGCCTGACCCCGGTTCAGTGCGGTCTCTGGTGTGCCAAGATACGGTGTGGCAACTCTGAGAAAGATATTGCTGCAATCGTTTCCAGAGGGGGTTTTCCCCTTTCTCGCAGGAGCGACCCAACCTCTGCTCTGCACTTCTCTCTCCCGACACTGGATCTAATTCTGTCCTAACACTTAGCCTGGGAAAACACTGCAAACTGGTGGGAAAGTCCGACTGCATTCGAAGGATTCCTGGATTCCCTCCTCTTGTTGGGAACAGAGAGGGGATTGAATTGGAGGGAAGTCTGTTCACACACATTCCTCTCTGAAAGACTCACAATAATTGGAGGTTGAGCATTTCGAAAGGACAGCGAGTCCCCAGATTGAGTTTGCTCTTTTCGAAAGACACTCGAGTTCACTCCAAGGAGCCTGTGGCTCCAAAACTTCAGGGAGATACGTTAGTGAGTTACTCACCGCAGGATTCCCAATCCCTGACTCACAACAGGAGCCACAGTATTTATATGATTTGATTCATGTTACAACTGTACAAAACTCTGGTGCGGCCGCACTTGGAGTATTGCGTACAGTTCTGGTCGCCACATTGTAAGAAAGATATGGAAGCATTGGAAAGGGTGCAGAGGAGGTTTACCAGGATGTTGCCTGGTATGGTGGGAAGGTCTTATGAGGAAAGGCTGAGGGACTTGAGGTTATTTTAGTTAGAAAGAAGAAGGTTCTTTCATTGGGAAAAATATACAAAAGTCTCAATCAACTCAAGATCAGCTTTTTCTCTGCTGCGGAATGGAATGCCCTGCCAGCTGCAGTTGTAAATGCACCTAGTTTGGGGGCGTTTAAAAGATCTGTGGATAGGTTTATGGATGAAAAGGGATTGGTTTAGGCTAGTGGGTCATTGTTTTGTAACTGGTCGGCGCAACATCGTGGGCCGAAGGGCCTGTTCTGCGCTGTAATGTTCTATGTTCTATATGTTCTATACCTTGCATGAAGTTGATCTTACTCTATACCCTAGCTCTGACTGCACTTTCTCCTTTCCTTCTCCTCTATGTATGCCATGAATGATATGATTTGTCTGTATAGCATGTAAGAAACAATACTTTTCACTGTATCCCAGTACATGGGACAATAATAAATCAAATCAAAAAAAGTGGGCAGTTCTGCAAAGATGTACGTGATACGTAAGAAAAAGGGCGATGTGGACAGTTTGGGTTGAAGGGCCTGTTTCCATCATGTAAACCTCTGTGACTCTATGACTTTGATGAGGGAACTAAATGCAACATTTCCAAGTATGCCGCCAACACAGCCCGGTGGAATTGCGTGGTGAGGAGGAAGCAAGGAAGTTTCAAGATGAGTTAGACAAGTTGAGTGAGTGGGCAAACACAAGGCGGATGCAGTACAACACGTCTAAATGTGAAATTATCAACAGAACAGTTCTATTGGCTTTGCAAACAAGGAGATGAGAGAGGGAGGAGTGAGGGGGATTGAGGGAGAGAAGGAGGGTTTGGACAGAAAAATTGGACATTTTACGTGTGGCCTGAGTCTTGTCTCATGATCTCTAAGCCGATGGCTCGGTGGGCCCAGTAGTTAGCACTGCTGCCTCACAGCGCCAGAGACCTGGGTTCAATTCTGGCCTCGGGTCACTATCTGTGCGGTGTTTGCGCATTTTTTAAAAAAGTTAACGTTTACTTATTCGTCACAAATAGGCTTACATTAACACTGCGGTGAAGTTACTGGGAAATTTCCCCTAGTCGCCACACTCCGGTGCCTGTTCAGGTCAATGCACCCTAACCAGCACGTCTTTCAGACTTTGAGAGGAAACCGGAGCACCCGGAGGAAACCCACGCAGACACGGGGAGAATGTGCAAACTCGTGTCTGTGTGGGATTCCTCCAGGACTTCCAGCTTCCTCCCATTCAAAGATGTGTGGGTTAGGTGGATTGGCCTTGCTAAATTGACCCTAGTGCCAGGGGGGATTAAGCAGGGTAAATATGTGAAGTTATGGGGATCGGGTCTGGGTGGTCAGTGCAGACTTGTGGCCTCCTTCCTCACTGCAGGGATTCTATGCTTCTAAGAATCCGAGTTAAAGTGCGATGTACGGTGGTGGGATGTGACTCCAGATGCACTGGATTCTGCAATATTTATCAGACAGAGAATTCACAACAGCTCAGGGGAGACTTGCATGTGCCATCTTAAGGAATACACTTTCCAAAAGCGTTTGAACTCGCCAAGTTGCACCCTTCCATGGTAAATGCACAACTCATTCCACTCAAAATCTCAGAAAGATCAAATCAGAGAGACGCTTAAAATTTGGAGAAATAACACTGTTTAAAATACAAAGCAAAATCCAGAATCCAAACTTACTGCAGACAGTGTGTCTCTTTGATACATAACTTTGTAATATATCAACGCACTTTTTACTGGAATTATCCTGTGATGACAAAGTTGTATAGAAATGTTTCTAAATCTTTCTTTCACTTTCTGTGCGGCACATACATCTTTTAAATATATTTACAGAAGATTAACCACCCAAAGAATGTTTGCTGCCTCTACTCACTGCAGATAGATCAGGAAAAAAAGTGTGCAAATAAGTAAGTGTAATTACTCATCGATCATCGAGGCAAGTTTTTTGTTATTTGTTTATGGGACATGAGTGTTGTTGGCTGGCCAGCGTTTATTGCCCAACCCTAGCTGCTTGTTGAGCTCATAAGTTCATCAGGTATAGGAGCAGAATTAGGCCATTTGGCCCATCGAGTCCCCTCCGCTGATATGCTCCTCAGCCCCATTTTCCTGCCTTTTCCCCTTCAACCCATTACCGATTAAAAATCTGTGAACTCCTCCTTAAATTTACTCCCTGTCCCAGCATCCACTGCACTTTGGGGGAGTGAATTCCACAGATTCACAGCCCTTTGGGAGAAGTAGTTTCCCTGTTTTAAATTTGCTGCCCCTTATCCTGAGATTATGACCTCTCATCCCAGAAGGCCCCACAAGAGGAAGCATCTGCTCCACGTCTACTTTATCCACACCTTTTATCACCTTGTAAACCTCAATTTGATCTCCCCTCCTTCTTCTAAATTCCAGAAAGTTTCGGCCTAAACTGTTCAATCTCTCTTCATACTACAAACCCTCCCCATCTCTGGAATCCACCTAGCGAACCTCCTCTGAACTGCCTCCAATGCCACTACATCTTTCCTCAAATAAGGGGATCAAAACTGTGCCCAGTACGCCAGGTGCAGCCTCCCCGATGCCCTCTTGCAGTTGAGAAAGTGGTGGTGAGCCGCCATCTTGAATCACCGCAGTCCACGTGGTGTAGGTACACCCACAGTGCTGTTAGGGAGGGAATTCCAGGATTTTGACCCAGCGACAGTGAAGGAACGGCCAATATATTTCCAAGTCAGGATGGTGAGTGGCTCGGAGGGGAACTTGCAGGTGGTGGTGTTCCCCATGTATCTGCTGCCCTTGTCTTTCTAGATCTGGGTTTGGAAGGTGCTGTCTAAAGATCTTTGAACACCAGGTTAAAGTCCAACAGGTTTATTTGGTGAAGGAGCAGCACTCTGAAAGCTCGCGCTACCAAATAAACCTGTTGGACCTTAACTTGGTATTGTGAGACTCCTTACGATGCCCACCCCAGTCCAACACCGGCAACTCCACATTAAAGATCTTTGAACACAGAAAACCTACAGCACAAACAGGCCCTTCAGCCCTCAAGTTGCGCTGAACATATCCCTACCTACAAGGATTACCTATAACCCTCAATCTTATTAAGTCCCATGTACTCATCCAGAAGTCTCTTAAAAGACCCGATCGAATCTGCCTCCACCATCACTGCCGGCAGCCGATTCCACTCATCACCACCCCCCCGAGTGAAAAACTTACCCCTGACATCTCCTCTGTACCTACTCCCCAACACCCCAAACCTCTGTCCTCTCGTGGCAGCCGTTTCAGCCCTGGGAAAAAGCCTCTGAGAATCCACCCGATCTATACCTCTCAACATGTTATACACCTCTATCAGGTCCCCTCTCATCCTTTGTCTCTCCAAGGAGAAAAGACTGAGCTCCCTCAACCCATCTTTGCTGCAGTGCGTCTTGGAGATAGTACACACTGCTGCTAGTGAGCGTCGGAGGTGGAGGGAGTGGATGTAGTGCCACTATCTTCAGAGGTTTTTTTAAGGATCAAACCAGGGAGACTCAAAATTGGGAGAAATAACCCTGTTTAAAACTTTTTTTTTTTTTACCCCTTTATTCCAATCTAATCAAGTCAAATTAAACCCAATTCAGAGTCCCAACAAGTTGGGACATTCCCGATCCAAGCTGACAAGACAGGTCTCCTGTCTTGGGCTTGATCTACATGATCCAAGCTGACTGGAGTAGGTGTAGCTCCTCCTCCAGGGCTTATAGAACATAGAACATAGAACATTACAGCACAAACAGGCCCTTCGGCCCTCGAGTTACGCCGATCGCATCAACCCCACCAATCTATAGACCTATCTATAACCCCCAATCCCATTAAACCCCATATACTCATCCAGAAGTCTTTTAAAAGACCCCAGCGAGTTCGCCTCCACCACCGACGACGGCAGCCGATTCCAATCACTCACTACCCTCTGAGTGAAAAACTTACCCCTAACATCACCTCTGTACTTCCCTCCCCGCACCTTAAATCTGTGTCCTCTCGTAGCGACCATTTCAACCCGGGGAAATAGCCTCTGAGAGTCCACCCTATCTATTCCTCTCAACATTTTATAAACTTCTATCAGGTCGCCTCTCAACCTTCGCCTCTCCAGGGAAAAGAGTCCCAGCTCCCTCAACCTATCTTCATAAGGCATGCCTCCCAGTCCAGGCAACATCCTTGTAAATCTCCTCTGCACCCTTTCAATAGCTTCTACGTCTTTCCTATAGTGAGGCGACCAGAACTGCGCACAGTACTCCAAATGAGGCCTGACGAGGGTCCTGTAAAGTTGCATTGATCTAATTTGCATCTTAGCCAAAAGGCCGAGATGCCGCTTTAAAAAATTGCTTCAAATGAAGCTGAATTGCAACCCAATGACTTCAACCAAGTGCAGCATGTTGACCCTACACTTGATCAACACTAACAGACTACACTTGATCTTAGCCAAAAGGCCGAGAAGCAATAACCCTGTTTAAAACACTAAGCAAAATAAAAAATAACTTCAGGCGAGACTTGTCTGTAATACAGACAATGCCACTCTGTTATAATCAACACCCTTTTTACTGGAATTATTCTGTCATGACGAAGTTGTGTAAAAATATTTTTCAATCTTTCTTTCGCTTTCTGTGCAGCACACGTATCTTTTAAACATATTTACAGAGCAATTAATTAACTCAGCCAAAGAATATAGAACAGAACATTCCAGCGCAGTCCAGGCCCTCTGGCCCTTAATGTTGCACCGACCTGTGGAACCAATCTAATGACCCTCTAACCTAAACTATTCCAATGTTATCCATATTCCTATCCACTGACCATCTGAACACCCTTAAAGTTGGCGAGTCCACAACTGCTGCAGGCAGGGCATTCCACACCCTTACTACCCTCTGAGTAAAGAACCTACCTCTGACATCCGACCTATAATTACCACCCCTTAATTTAAAGCTATGTCCCCTCGTGTTAGCCATCACCATCCGAGGTAAAAGGCTCTCACTGTCCACCCTATCCAATCTTTTGATCACCTTGTATGCCTCATATCTGCTGCCTTTACTCACTGCAGATAAAGGTGTGCAAATAAATCAGTGTCGGTGCTCATTGAACATCGGGGCAAAGGTTTTAAATTCATTTCTGGGACATGGGTGTCGCTGGCTGAGCCAGCATTTATTGCCCATCCCAAGTTGCCCCTTGTTCAGAGGGCAGTTGAGAGTCAACCACATTGCTGTGGCTCTGGAGTCACATGTAGGCCAGACCGGGGTAAGGACGGCAGATTTCCTTCCCTAAAGGGAACCAGATGGGTTTTCCTGACAATGGTTTTGTGTCATCAGTAGATTTTTAATTCCAGATCTTTTTTACATTGAATTCAAATTCCACCATCTGCCGTGGCGGGATTCGAACCCGGGTCCCCCAGGACATTAGCTGAGTTTCTCGATTAATAGTCTGGAGATAATACCACTAGGCCATCGTACATGGACGTTAAGGAGAGTCATAGAATCCCTACAGTGCAGAAGGAGGCCATTTGGCCCATTGAGTCTGCACTGACCCCAATCCCACCCAGGCCCTACATCCGTAACCCCATGCATTTTCTCCTCCGGGTACTCTGATTTCCTCCCACAATCCAAAAGATGTGTGGGTTAGATTGGATTGGCCATGCTAAATTGCCCCTCAGTGTCAGGGGGACTGGCTCTGGTAAATATGTGGTGTTACAAGAATTGTAACTGGGTAGGATTGTGATCAGTACAGACTAGATGGGTCGAACAGCCTCCTGTACTGGAGGGATTCTATGATTCTGTTCTGTGATCAAGGGATATGGGGAGAAAGCTGGAATGTGGCCTTGAGATTGAGAATCAGCCATTATTATATTTAGTTTCAAGTTTATTTATTGGTGTCACAAGAAGATTTACATTAACGCCACAGTGAAGTTACTGTGAAAATCCCCTAGTTGCCACACTCCTGTTTTGGGTTACACTGAGGGAGAATTTAGAACCTAACCAGCACGTCTTTCAGACTGTGGGAGGAAACTGGAGGAAACCCATGCAGACACGGGGAGAATGTGCAGACTGCACACTGACAGTGACCCAAACCGGGAATTGAACCCGGGGTCCTGAAGAGAAAATGCTGGAAAATCTCAGCAGGTTTGGCAGCATCCGTAAGGGGAGCTGTTTTGAGTCCAGGTGACCCTGTGTCAAAGATGGGCTGTATTTCGTCCATCAGGCGGCATAGTAGCACAGTGGTTAGCACTGCTGCCTCACAGCTCCAGAGACCTGAGTTCGATTCCTGGCTTGGGTCACTGTCTGTGCGGAATCTGCACATTCTCCCCGTGTCTGCGAGGGTCTCCTCTCGGTGCTCCAGTTTCCTCCCACACTCCAAAGATGTGCGGGTTTGGTGTGATTGGGAATTCTAAACTGCCCCTTAATGATCTGTAGGTTAGTGAGATTAGCGGTGAAAATATGTAGGGTTATGGGGATTAGGGCCTAAATAGGATTGTTATCAGTGTATACTCGATGGGCTGAATGGACTCCTTTTGCACTGTATGGTTTCCGAGATGCCGCCAGACCTGCTGAGATTTTCCAGCATTTTCTCTTTTGGTTTCAGATTCCAGCATCCGCAGTAATTTGCTTTTAATCGAACCGGGGTCCCTGGCGCTGCGAGGCAGCAGTGTCGCTCCCATATTGAATGGGACAGCAATATCAAAAGGCCGAATGGCCTACTCTGACCTGTATACCCTCTGTTCCGAGGCTGTGAAGCTGTTGCTGTAATCACGAGCCTTACTTCCCTGAATTTGATTAGCGATCAGTCAAGGAAAATGAGAGGCTCGAACCTGACCCAGATTATGTTGTCTGTGGAGTGGTGAGGTGTCAGTCACAGGGGCAGGGTAACTAAACAGAAACTTAAAAAGAAAGTAGCCTTATCTCTCCACGGAATACCTTTGTGCTTTGTACGCACGTCTCTGTACCTTGATCCGTTGCAACCCAGTTACAGCTGGGGCTGTTGTCTCACAGCTTTCTGAAAAAAAAACTCTTAATGTCACAGCTTGGATCACTGTCTCTCATTAAGGGGCAATTTAGAATTCCCAATCACATCTAACCCGCACACTTTTGGAGTGTGGGAGGAAACCGGAGCACCCGGAGGAAACCCACGCAGACACGGGGAGAACGTGCAGGTTCTGCACAGACGGTGACCCAAGCTGGGAATCGAACTCAGGTCTCGAGCTGTGAGGCAGCAGTGCTAACCACCGTGCTACAGTGCTGCCTGATGGATGAAATACAGCCCATCTTTGACAGAAGGTCACCTGGACTCAAGATGTTCGCTCTGTGTCTGTGTGGGATTCCTCTGGGTGCTCCGGTTTCCTCCCACAATACAAAGATGTGCTTGTTACGTGGATTGGCCACGCTAAATTGCCCCTTAGTGTCCAAAGATGTGCAGGTTAGGTGGATTGGCCATGCTAAATTGCCCCTTAGTGTCCAAAGATGTGCAGGTTAGGTGGATTGGCCGTGCTAAATTGACCCTTAGTGTCCAAAGATGTGCTGGTTAGGTGGATTGGCCATGCTAAGTTGACCCTTAGTGTCCAAAGATGTGCTGGTTAGGTGGATTGGCCATGCTAAGTTGACCCTTAGTGTCCAAAGATGTGCAGGTTAGGTGGATTGGCCATGCTAAATTGACCCTTAGTGTCCAAAGATGTGCAGGTTAGGTGGATTGGCCATGGGATAAAGCAGTGCCTCAATATGAATAGGTTGGAGAATTGGTGCAGACATGATGGGCCAAATGGCCTCCTTCTGCGTAGCAGGATGTCTATGATTCACCAAACTGTATAGCATTTACCTCCCTCGCCTCTTCCAGCCCTTCATACCTCCTGGAAGTTTCTGCTCCTCCGACTCCAGACTCCACCCCTCAACTTCCTTTGTTGGCCATAGTTTCAGAATTCTCTCCCGAAACTGTCTTGTTTCTCTATTTCATTCTTCCTCCGGGAAGCAGGAAAACCAAGCATTGAGTCTGCCATCCGAAGATTCTCTCCTTTGGCCCTCTGGCAGTTTTTTGCTTGTGTATCTTTGCTTCATTCATGGGCTATCTACTGCTTCCTTGAACCCGCTGCAGTGGCTGTGGTGTAGGTATACCCACAGTGCTGTTAGGGAGGGAGTTCCAGGATTGTTATTGGTCGTTAGTCAGTTCGTGTGGTGTAGGTACACCCACAGTGCTGTTAGGGAGGGAGTTCCAGGATTGTTACTGGTCGTTAGTCAGTTCGTGTGGTGTAGGTACACCCACAGTGCTGTTAGGGAGGGAGTTCCAGGATTGTTACTGGTCGTTAGTCAATTCGTGTGGTGTAGGTACACCCACAGTGCTGTTCGGGATGGATTTTGACCCAGCGACAGTGAAGGAACGGCTGAAATATTTCCAAGTCGGGGCAGTGAGTGGCTTGGAGGGGAACTTGCAGGTGGTGGTGTTCCCCATGTATCTGTTGCCCTTGTCCTTCTAG
This sequence comes from Prionace glauca, assembly GCA_037974335.1. Classification (NCBI taxonomy): domain Eukaryota; kingdom Metazoa; phylum Chordata; class Chondrichthyes; order Carcharhiniformes; family Carcharhinidae; genus Prionace; species Prionace glauca. Next base: position 19,043,198 of record CM075751.1, on the reverse strand, counting down.
ATGGGAGCAGTCACGTGTCTGGAAGGTGCTGTCTAAGGATGAGTTGCTGCAGTGCATCTTGTCGATGGTACACACTGCTGCTACTGAGTGTCGGTGGTGGAGGGAGTGAATGTTTGTGGATGGGGGGCCAATCAAGCGGGGCTGCTTTGTCCTGGATGGTGTCGAGCTTCTTGAGTGTTGTTGGGAGCTGCACCCATCCAGGCAAGTGGGAGTATTCCATCACACTCCTGACTTGTGCCTTGCAGATGGGGGACAGGCTTGGGGGGGGAGTCAGGAGGTGAGTTACTCTCCGCAGGATTCCCAGCCTCTGACCTGCTCTGGTAACCATGGCTGGGTCTATATGGCTGGGTCCAGCTCAGTTTCTGGTCTATGGTAACCCCCAGAATGTTGATTGTGTTTGTCCATTGATGGAGGAGTTAAAACATTAAAGGCGATATATGAATGTAAGCTTTTGTTCTTGAATAATTAGAGAAACTAGCCCTGCTTAATTTCAGAAAAGCATGAGAGGGGACCTCATAGAAACTTATAAAATTCTAACAGGGTTAGACAGGGTAGATTCAGAAAGAGTGTTCCCGATGGTGGGGGAGTCCAGAACTAGGGGGTCATAGTTTGAGGATAAGGGGTAAACCTTTTAGGACAGAGGTGAGGAGAAATTTCTTCACCCAGAGGATGGTGAATGTGTGGAATTTACTCCCACAGAAAGTAGTTGAGGCCAAAACATTGTGTGATTTCAAGAAGAAATTAGATTTTGCTCTTGGGGCTAAAGGAATCAAGGGATATGGAGGGGAAGCTGGAAATCAGGATATTGAATTTGATGATCAGCCATGATCAAAATGAATGGTGGAGCAGGATCAAAGGGCCGAATGGCCTCCTCCTGCTTCTAGTTTCAATGTTGCTGAGAATTTAGATAAATGCGAGGTGATGCATTTTGGTCGACTGAACCAGGGCAGGACTTACATAGTTAATGATAGGGTGTCGGGGAGAGTTACAGAACAAAGAGATCTCGGGGTATAGGTTCACAGCTCCATGAAAGTGGAGTCACAGGTGGACAGAGTGGTGAAGAAGGCATTCGGCATACTTGGTTTCATTAGTCAGAACATTGAGTACAGGAGCTGGGACGTCTTGTTGAAGTTGTACAAGACATTGGTAAGGTCACATTTGGAATACTGTGTACAGTTCTGGTCACCCTATTATAGAAAGGATATTATTAAACTAGAAAGACTGCAGAACAGATTTACTAGGATGCTACTGGACTTGATGGTTTGTGTTATAAGGAGAGGCTGGATAGACTGGGACTGTTTACCCTGGAGCGTAGGAGGCTGAGGGATGATCTTATAGAGATCTATAAAATAATGAGGGGCACAGATCAGCCAGATAGTCAATATCTTTTCCCAAAGGTCGGGGAGTCTAAAACTAGAGGGCAGAGGTTTAAGGTGAGAGGGGAGAGATACAAAAGGGGCAAGAGGGGCAATTTTTTCACTGAGGGTGGTGAGTGTCTGGAACAAGCTGCCAGAGGCAGTAGTAGAGACAGGTACAATTTTGTCTTTTAAGAAGTGTTTAGACAGTTACATGGGTACGATGGATATAGAGGGATAAGAACAAAGAACAACACAGCACGGGAAACAGGCCCTTCGGCCCAACGAGCCCGTGCCGCCGTCCTATTGTCAGTGACCTATTCATGATTTTAGTCTACGCCTAATGTGTGAGGATCAGGGAGGTCCAATATAGGGACAATTTGTTACCCAATCAATCAGCCTAAAAGCACATTTTTGGGATGTGGGAGGAAACTGGAGCACCCGGAGGAAACCCACGCAAGCACGGGGAGAATGCGCAAACTCCCACGGACACAGGCCCAAATCCATGTGTCCGCACAGCAACAGAGATAGTCTCTGAGCTGTCATTTTGCCCTCGAGATGGTCCAGTTTAAGCACACCAACGACATGAAGCAGTAGGCAACTCCCGAAGCAACATCCAAGAGCAGCCCACCACAACCTGCCGCATGCATGCCCCTTGCTGGTCAACAAGGTGGACTTAAATGCCTGTGGAGACAAAAAATTCATTATTAAACAGGCAAAGACTCTACATCCCTGAGGCAAAAACGGAATCCCAAGCCTACAATGTTTAGTAAGGCCTGCTATATCCCCCTATATGTAGACCGCTCATGTGGCTGTCCAAGTGACTCTTAAACAACCCTAGCGTGCCTGCTTCCACCACCTTACTCGGCAGTGCATTCCACATCCCCACTACCCTTTGTGTGAAAAACTGCCCTCTAATATTAGTCTTATACCTAGCCCCCCTCACCCTAAGCCCGTGACCCCTCGTTCTATCCATATCTAATAGCGGAAAAAGCTTATCACCATTTACTCTATCTGTCCCCTTCATAATCTTATAAACCTGTATTAGATCCCCCTCAGCCGACGTCTCTCAAGGGAAAACAGCCCAAGTTCGTTCAATCTTTCCTGGGCCAAAAGCGGGCAACTGGGACTCGCTGAGTGGTTAAAAAAAGGGGTTGCATGGACAAGTTGGGCCGAAGGGCCTGTTTCCATGCTGTAAACCTCTATGACTCTGTGAATCAAAACCGCAGTGGATTGCTGATATACCAGGGAGAGGCAACTCCTTAACCGTGCTCCCACTGACTGGTCACTGATTGAAATATTAAGCATGTTTCCCACTCTGTGGGGATTTCTCGAACTTCCTCTTTTCGCCGGAGTTTGTCACCGGTGAAAAATGAATGCAGTTCCGAGAAAAGTGACCGGAGAGTTACCGGGAATGGGCGGATTATCTTCCGAGCAAAAGTCAGAGAGGCTTGGCTTGCACCCGGTGGAGTTTGGGATAGTTAGGAGGTGAGTCATGTACAATCCTTAGAGATATTAATGAGGCAGATGTGGGGAGGATGTTTCCACTTGCGGGAGAATCCAGGAGTAAGGGTCACTGTTTAAAACCAAGGGGTGGCCCATTTGCTACGGGGGAGGAGGGGGGGGAGAAGTTATTTTCCTCTTTGGTCTCTGGAACTTTTCTTCCTCAAACAGGTGGTGGCTGGCAGCAGAGATCGGAATTTTTACCAACCCACCTCCTTTGGGAATGCAGGTCGCGGGTGGGTCCCGAACTACACGTTGACCTGGGTGGGGTTGTTTTTGGTCTTGGGATGAGGGTTGCTGCAAAATCCGGCCCACAGTCTCGGAATATCTTACCGGCAGAGCTGGGTAGACTCTTGACAAGCAAGGTGGGGTGAAAGGTCATCAGGGGGTCAGTGGGATTGTTGGAGGGTTACATTCAGGATCTTATTGAATGGGCAAGCAGGCTCGGGGGGCCGAGTGGCCTTCTCCTGCTCCTGCTTCCTCTGACCGTACTTATTTCATTTTTACGATTTCATTTTTAATCATGTCACAAGTCGGCTTACATTAACGCTGCAATGAAGTTACTGTGAAAATCCTCTAGTCGCCACACTCCTGTTCGGGTTACACTGAGGGAGAATTTAGCACCTAACCAGCACGTGATTGGACACTAAGGTGTAATTTAGCATGGCCTATCCATCTAACCAGCACATCATTTAGACTGTGGGAGGAAACCGGAGCACCCGGAGGAAACCCACGTGGACACGGGGAGAACGTGCAGACTCCACACAGACAGTGACCCGAGCTGGGAATTGAACCTGGGTCCCTGGCGCTGTGAGGCAGCAGTGCTAACCGCTGTGTCACCGTGCAGCCCTTGATTGGTGCATGCACCAAATGCTGGAAAATGGAACGAGAACAGATAGGTGCCTGATGGCTAGCACAGGAACGATGGGCTGAAGGGCCTCTCTCTGAGCTGAAAACTTCGATGTTGTGGTGGCGCACACACTCACACACTCACACACACACACACACACTCACTCACTCACTCACACCCACACCCACACACACTCACACTCACACCCGCACACTCACACACACACTCACTCACACCCACACATACACAACTCACCCACACACTCACACCCACACACACACACACACTCACTCACTCACTCACACCCACACCCACACACACTCACACCCGCACACTCACACACACTCACTCACACCCACACATACACAACTCACCCACACACTCACACCCACACACACCCGCACACTCACACCCGCACACTCACACACACTCACTCACACCCACACATACACAACTCACACCCACACACTCACACCCACACACACACTCACACCCGCACACACACACACTCACACCCACACACACACACACTCACACCCGCACACTCACTCACACCCACACACACACACTCACACCCGCACACTCACACACACACACTCACACCCGCACACTCACACCCGCACACTCACACCCGCACACTCACACCCGCACACTCACACCCGCACACTCACACCCGCACACTCACACACACTCACTCACACCCACACACACTCTCTATGACACACACACTCACACACACACTCTCATATACTCACACCCACACTCTTACACACACTCACACCCACACTCTCTCTCACATACACTCACATGCTCTCACACTCTTATACACACACACACACACTCACACCCACACTCTCTCTCACACACACACACACTCACACACACTCTCTCTCACACACACACTCTCTCTCACACACACACTCTCACACACACACATTCTCACACACACCCACACTCACATACACTCACACACACACACTCACACACACATGCACACTCTCTCTCTCTCACACACACACACTCTCTCACATCCATATACTCTCTCTCTCACACACACACATTCACACATACACACGTACACCCACACGCACACACTCACACACACACACTCACGCACATACACTCACACACTTCTGACACACACACAACACAGACTCTCACACTCTCATACACTCACACACACTCACGCTCTCTCTCACACACACTCACACGCTCTCACACTCACACCCACACACACACTCTCTCACACACACATTCACACACTCTCACGCGCACACACACACATTCACACACTCACTCACTCACACACACTCACTCACACACACTCTCACACTCACGCATACACACACTCTCTCTCACACACAGAGCCATATTGCTGGGTCACAGTGTATCTCACGGGAGAGAATTGCAGTGTAGATGAGGTCAGCTGTACAGAATCTGACAGTTTACTTGGGGAAAGAGTGATGAAGGGGGAAGGTTCAGCCGTGCCCCGTGTCAATCCAAACATCTTTAACCGGCTGGTGTGAATGTTTATCATGAATATGGCTTCAACTGGTTCATTCGATCCTGGGGGGATAAGCGTGTAAATAAGCTCCCTCAATACACTGGGGTGGCGGGGGTGAACAAACATACTCTTGTGCAAATATTTTAGTCACAAAAAGTTTAGCTCCTGGAGGAATACAGAATGAGCAATTCCTCCCCCACTCATCACTCCCTTCCCTCCTGACCACTGGATGAACCCATCACTTAAAAGTTTGTTATATTAGTGTCACAAGTAGGCTTACATTAACACTGCAGTGAAGTTACAGTGAAAATCCCCTAGTCGCCGCACTCCGGCGCCTGTTGGGGTACACTGAGGGCAGCACGGTGGTTAGCACAGCTGCCTCACAACACAAAGGACCCGGGTTCGATTCCCGGCTCGGGTCACTGTCTGTGTGGAATCTGCACATTCTCCCCGTGTCTGCGTGGGTTTCCTCCGGTTTGCTCCCACAGTCCAAAGACATGCTGGTCAGGTGCTAAATTCTCCCTCAGTGTAACCCGAACAGGAGTGTGGCGACTAGGGGGATTTTCACAGTAACTTCATTGCAACGTTAACGTAAGCTGATACGATTAAATAAATGTTAACATGACATTACTGAGGGAGAATTTAGCACCTAATCAGCATGTCTTTCAGACTGTGGGAAGCAACTGGAGAAAACCCACGCAGACACAGGGAGAGTGTGCAAACTCCACACAGACAGTGAGCCAAACCAGGAATCGAACCTGGTGACGTGGCGCTGTGAGGCAGCAGTGCTAACCACCGTACCACCCCATGCAAGTAAATCAGTGGGAACCAAATTCCGGCACGCTCTCTCTTTTGTGTCTCTTGCACAGTTAGATCTGTTTCTAAATTTCGACATTGCTTCACTACCTCCCAGCCCATTCCAGAAATAAAAAAGGACCAGCATTTGGTCTCTCTTCTTAACCCTGTAAGTGCCAGAGCAGCTAGTCACAAACTGCTTCTGCGCCAGTCCTTTTCACTGTGTATTAAGAGAAGAACTTGGTCATTCCCTTACTCAAGTGGTGGCCCATTGGTATTATCACTAGACTATTAATCCAGAAACTCAGCTAATCTTCCTGGGGACCCGGGTTCGAGTCCTGCCATTGCAGATGGAGGAATTTGAATTCAATTAAAAAAATCTGGAATTAAGAATCTACTGATGAAACTATTGTCGGAAAAACCCAACTGGTTCCCTTTAGGGAAGGAAATAGAACATTGAACGTTACAGCACAGTACAGGCCCTTTGGCCCTCAAGCCCAGCTATGTCCAATCCCAAGATCAAGCTATCCCACTCCCTATCATTCTGGTGTGCTCCATCTGCCTATCCAATAACCGCTTGAAAGTTCCTAAAGTGTTCGACTCCACTATCACAGCAGGCAGCACATTCCACACCTCAACCACTCTCCGAGTTAAGAATCTACCTCAGACATCCCTCTTATATTGCCTCACTATAGGAAAGACGTAGAAGCTATTGAAAGGGTGCAGAGGAGATTTACAAGGATGTTGCCTGGACTGGGAGGCATGCCTTATGAAGTTAGGTTGAGGGAGCTGGGACTCTTTTCCCTGGAGAGGCGAAGGTTGAGAGGCGACCTGATAGAAGTTTATAAAATGTTGAGAGGAATAGATAGGGTGGACTCTCAGAGGCTATTTCCCCGGGTTGAAATGGTCGCTACGAGAGGACACAGATTTAAGGTGCGGGGAGGAAAGTACAGAGGTGATGTTAGGGGTAAGTTTTTCACTCAGAGGGTGGTGAGTGAATGGAATCGGCTGCCGTCATGGTGGTGGAGGCGAACTCGCTGGGGTCTTTTAAAAGACTTCTGGATGAGTATATGGGGTTTAATGGGATTGGGGGTTATAGATAGGTCTATAGATTGGTGGGGTTGATGTGATCGGCGCAACTCGAGGGCCGAAGGGCCTGTTTGTGCTGTAATGTTCTATGTTCTATATCTCCCACTACGAGCCTTATAGTTATGCCCCCGAGTAACAGCTACACCCACCCGAGGAAATAGTCTCTGCACATCCACTCTATCAATCCCCCTCATCATCTTAGAAACCTCTATTAAGTCGCCTCTCATCCTCCTTCGCTCCAAAGAGAAAAGCCCCAGCTCCCTCAACCTTTCCTCATTAAGACCTACCCTTCAAACCAGGCAGCATCCCGGTAAATCTCCTCTCTCCAATGTTTCCACATCCTCATTATAGTGAGGTGACCAGAACTGAACACAATATTCCAAATGTGGTCTCACCAAGGTCCGGTATATTTGCAGGGTACATGTGTGGGGTTACGGGAAAAGGGCTTGGGTGGGATTGTAGTCGGTGCTGACTCGATGGGCTGAATGGCCTCCTTCTGCACTGTAGGGTTACTGTATTCCTCCGGTTTCCTCCCAGTCTGAAAGACGTGCCGGTTTGGGTGCATTGACCCGAACAGGCGGCTGGGGGGGAATTTCACAGGAACTTCATTGCAGTGTTAATATAAGCCTTACTTGTGACCAATAAATAAACCTTAAAAAACTATTTTTAAACTATTTTGTATACAACTCCTGCATTGGACATCGGCAGAGGCTGAAATCTTATTAAAATTGACTGCTCTTTTCTAAATAAACAGATGTAATTGCTCCCAGCTCACATGGAGAGGTAGATGGGACACTCAGTCACCCTCCCCCTGCTGTAACGTCCCCCCCCCCCGACTCCCCCTCCCCCACAGGTTCTGCATGCTGTACATCACGTACTGAAGAATGTAGGTCTCCCCCCAACCCGAGAACTGACCTCTGGGACCACATTGCCACGGCAACTCCATGGCAACGGCTCACAGAAGGGCAGGATCGCTGCCCGTTCCTTCCAGTTGTTGCAGCTCCCGGCATCCCTCCACATCTGGCAGGGCTGACAGATGTGGGCCGTCGCATCACATCACGTCCTCCGGTTGGCCCGCCCCATCTCCATCTCCACCAAGGGCACGATGTCCCACCCCCGCAATGTGCAGCCAGCCCCAAACAGGACAGTTACATAACTCCATGGCTGTGCTCAGCGAGGCTGCTCCCCCCCCCCCCCCCCCCCGTGACTTCCAGCAGACACGGCGTTATTGAACCATCGCTCCGTCCTGCCCTGGGCTGTCACAGCTAACCACACAGCTCCCAACAACACTGACCCAGTCACAGGCACTTAAAGACACAGAATCAGGGATACAGACAGGAAAGATAAGACAAAGGCACTCCGATAATCTAAATACATTGTGTATCTGTCCTAAAATCTCAATGCACTGTGTATCTGTCCCCATAATGTCAATTAATGGTGCATCTGTCCTATAATCGCAATACACTAAGTATTGGTTTATAATATCAATACACTGTGTATCTGTCACTATAATGATAATGTACTATGCACCTCTCCCTATAGTATCAACACTTTGCACATCTGTCCCTATAATATCAATACACTGCATATCTGTCCCTATAATATCAATACACTGTATATCTGTCCCTATAATATCAATACACTGTGTATCTTTCCCTATAATATCAATACACTGTGTATCTGTCCCTATAATATCATTACACTGTGTATCTTTCCCTATAATATCAATACACTGTGTATCTTTCCCTATAATATCAAAACACTGTGTATCTTTCCCTATAATATCAATACACTGTGTATCTTTCCCTATAATATCAATACACTGTGTATCTTTCCCTATAATATCAATACACTGTGTATCTTTCCCTATAATATCAATACCTGTGTATCGGGCCCTATAATATCAAAACTCTGTGTATCTGTCCCTATAATGTCAATACACTGTGTATCTGTCCCTATAATGTCAAATCACTGTCTATCTCTCCTATAATATCAATACACTGTGTATCTATCCCTACACTGTCAATACACTTGTATCTGTCCCTATAATGTCAAATCACTGTCTATCTCTCCTATAATATCAATACACTGTGTATCTGTCCCTATACTGTCAATACACTGTGTATCTGTCCCTATACTGTCAATACACTGTGTATCTGCCCTATAATGTCAATACACTGTGTATCTGTCCCTATAATGATAATACACTGTGTATCTGTCTTATAATGTCAATACACTGTGTATCTATCCCTACACTGTCAATACACTGTGTATCTGTCCCTACACTGTCAATACACTGTGTATCTGTCCCTATAATATCAATACACTGTGTATCTGTCCCTATACTGTCAATACACCGTGTATCTGTTCCTATACTGTCAATACACTGTGTATCTGTCACTATAATGTCAATACACTATGTATCTGTCACTATAATGTCAATACACTGTGTATCTGTCCCTATAATAATATACTGTGTATCTGTCCCTATAATATCAATACACTGTGTATCTGTCCCTATAATATCAATACACTGTGTATCTGTCCCTATAATAATACACTGTGTATCTGTCCCTATAATGATAATATACTGTGTATCTGTCCCTATAATATCAATACACTGTGTATCTGTCCCTATAATGATAATATACTGTGTATCTGTCCCTATACTGTCAATACACTGTGTATCTCTCCCTATAATATCAATACACTGTGTATCTGTCCCTATAATGATACTATACTGTGTATTTGTTCCTTTCATGATAATACACTGTGTATCTGTCTCTATAATAATATACTGTGTATCTGTCCCTATACTGTCAATACACTGTGTATCTGTCCCGATAATGATACTATACTGTGTATCTGTCCCTATAATGTCAATACAGTGTATCTGTCCCTATAATGATAATACACTGTGTATCTGTCCCGATAATGATAATACACTATGTACATAAGAACGTAAGAAATAGGAGCAGGAGTAGGCCAACTAGCCCTTCGAGCCTGCCCCGCCATTCAATAAGATCATGGCTGATCTGTCGTGGCTCAGTTCCACATTCCCGCCCTCTCCCCATAACTCTTAATCCCCTCTCTTTTCAAAAACCCATCAACCCGCGTCTTAAAAGTATTTAACGAGGTAGCCTCCACCACATCAACGGGCAGAGAATTCCAGAGATTCATCACTCTTTGAGTGAAGAAGTTCCTCCTCAACTCTGTTCTAAACCGCCCCCCCTTTATCTAGTAGGACTAGGAGGCTGTGCCCCCTAGTCCTACTATCCTTTCTGAGCAGGAAGAGTCTCTCCACCTCTATCCTATCCATCCCACTCATCATCTTATACGTCTCAATGAGAACTCCCCTCATTCTTCTAAACTCTAACGAGTACAAGCCTAATTTAGAACATAGAACATTACATAGAACATAGAACATTACAGCGCAGAACAGGCCCTTCGGCCCACGATGTTGTGCCGACCAGTTACAAAACAATGACCCACTAGCCTAAACCAATCCCTTTTCATCCATAAACCTATCCACAGATCTCTTAAACGCCCCCAAACTAGGTGCATTTACAACTGCAGCTGGCAGGGCATTCCAGTCTCTCACCACCCTCTGGGTAAAGAACCTACCCCTGACATCTGTCCTATAACTACCCCCCCTTAATTTAAAATCGTGCCCCCTCGTGCTAGCTTTCTCCATCCTAGGAAAAAGGCTATCACTATCTACCCTGTCTAAACCTCTAATCATCTTATATGTTTCAATGAGATCCCCTCTTAGCCGCCTTCTTTCCAGCGAAAACAACCCCAAATCTCTCAATCTCTCCTCATAGGATCTCCCCTCCATACCAGGCAACATCCTGGTAAACCTCTTCTGCACCCTCTCCAAAGCCTCTACATCCTCCATTACAGCACAAACAGGCCCTTCGGCCCTCGAGTTGCGCCGATCACATCAACCCCACCAATCTATAGACCTATCTATAACCCCCAATCCCATTAAACCCCATATACTCATCCAGAAGTCTTTTAAAAGACCCCAGCGAGTTCGCCTCCACCACCAATGACGGCAGCCGATTCCATTCACTCACCACCCTCTGAGTGAAAAACTTACCCCTAACATCACCTCTGTACTTCCCACCCCGTACCTTAAATCTGTGTCCTCTCGTAGCGACCATTTCAACCCGGGGAAATAGCCTCTGAGAGTCCACCCTATCTATTCCTCTCAACATTTTATAAACCTCTATCAGGTCGCCTCTCAACCTTCGCCTCTCTAGGGAAAAGAGTCCCAGCTCCCTCAACCTATCTTCATAAGGCATGCCTCCCAGTCCAGGCAACATCCTTGTAAATCTCCTCTGCACCCTTTCAATAGCTTCTACGTCTTTCCTATAGTGAGGCGACCAGAACTGCGCACAGTATTCCAAATGAGGCCTGATAAGGGTCCTGTAAAGTTGCAGCATTACCTCCCGACTCCTAAACTCAATCCCTCGATTAATGAAGGCCAGTACACCATACGCCTTCTTGACCACCTTCTCCACCTGCGAGGCCGATTTAAGAGTCCTGTGGACCCAGACCCCGAGATCCTTCTGCTCTTCAACGCTACTAAGACTCCTGCCCTTGATGGTGTACTCGTTCATCCCGTTGGTTCTGCCGAAATGGACGACTACACATTTATCCATGTTGAAGTCCATCTGCCACTTCTCCGCCCATTCCTGCATCCTATCTATGTCCTGCTGCAACTTTTGGCATGATAATGATAATACACTGTGTATCTGTCCCTATAATGTCAATACACTGTGTATCTGTCCCTATAATGTCAATACACTGTGTATCTGTCCCTATAATGTCAATACACTGTGTATCTGTCCCTATAATGATAATATACTGTGTATCTGTCCCTATAATGATAATATACTGTGTATCTGTCCCTATTATGATAATACACTGTGTATCTGTCCCTGTAATGATAATACACTGTGTATCTGTCCCTGTAATGATAATACACTGTGTATCTGTCCTGTAATGATAATACACTGTGTATCTGTCCTGTAATGATAATACACTGTGTATCTGTCCCGTAATGATAATACACTGTGTATCTGTCCCAATAATGATAATATACTGTGTATCTGTCCCTATAATGATAATATACTGTGTATCTGTCCCTGTAATGATAATACACTGTGTATCTGTCCCTGTAATGATAATACACTGTGTATCTGTCCCTATAATGATAATATACTGTGTATCTGTCCCTATTATGATAATACACTGTGTATCTGTCCCTGTACTGATAATATATATCAGAGAGACTGAGAGATTTGGGGTTGTTTTCGTTGGAAAGAAGGCGGCTAAGAGGGGATCTTATTGAAACATATAAGATGATTAGAGGTTTAAATAGGGTGGACAGTGATAGCCTTTTACCTCAGATGGAGAAAGCTAGCACGAGGGGGCATGGCTTTAAATTAAAGGGGGGTAGCTACAGGACGGATGTCAGGGGTAGGTTCTTTACCCAGCGGGTGGTGAGGGATTGGAATGCCCTGCCTGCTGCAGTTGTAAATGCGCCTAGTTTGGGGGCGTTTAAGAGATCTGTAGATAGGTTTATGGACAAAAAGGGATTGGTATAGGCTAGTGGGTCATTGTTTTTGTAACTGGTCGGCGCAACATCGTGGGCCGAAGGGCCTGTTCTGCGCTGTAATGTTCTATGTTCTAATATACTGTGTTTCTGTCCTTATAATGATAATACACTATGTATCTGTCCCTATACTGTCAATACACTGTGTATCTGTCCCTATAATGATAATACACTGTATCTGTCCCTATAATATAAATACACTGTGTATCTGTCCCTATAATATAAATACACTGTGTATCTGTCCCTATAATGAGAATACAGTGTATCTGTCCCTATAATATAAATACACTGTGTATCTGTCCCTATAATATAAATACACTGTGTATCTGTCCCTATAAGTATATCCCTGTCAGGCAAGGAGGATTTGGTAGGCCCAGGGAACCGTGGTGCACCAAAAAAGTTGATTCGTTGGTTAGGAAGAAAAAGGAGGCTTATGTTCGGATGAGGCTTGAGGGCTCAGGTAGTGCATTAGAAAGTTTTAGATTGGCTAGGAGGGAGTTGAAGAGGGAGTTAAGAAGGGCTAAAAGAGGGCATGAGATGATTTTGGCTGATAGGATTAAGGAGAACCCTAAGGCGTTTTACAGGTATGTCAAGGACAGAAGGTTGGTTAGGACAAGATTAGGGCCAGTTACAGACAGTAGAGGGAAGTTGTGTGTGGAACCGGAGGAGATTGGAGAGGCGTTGAACCAATATTTCTCTTCGGTGTTCACGCAAGGGGACAGGAATGTAGCTGAGGAGGACACTGGGGTGCAGGGGTGTGAAATAGATAGTATTGCAGTTGATACGGGGGATGTGCTGGATATTTTAGAGGGATTGAAAATAGATAAGTCCCCTGGTCCAGATGGGATTTACCCTAGGATTCTTTGGGAGGCAAGAGGGGTGATTGCGGAGCCTCTGGCTCTGATCTTCAGGTCGTCGTTAGTCTCTGGTATAGTACCAGAAGATTGGAGGACAGCAAATGTTGTCCCATTGTTTAAGAAGGGGAGAAGGGACTTCCCTGGGAATTATAGACCGGTGAGTCTTACTTCTGTGGTGGGTAAGGTTTTGGAAAGGATTATTAGAGACAGGATTTATAGTTATTTGGAAAGTAATGAGTTGATTAGAGACAGTCAGCATGGTTTTGTAGCGGGTAGGTCATGCCTTACTAACCTTATCGAGTTCTTTGAGAAAGTGACCAAAGAGGTGGATAGGGGTAAGGCTGTTGATGTGGTGTATATGGATTTTAGCAAGGCGTTTGATAAGGTTCACCATGGTAGGCTTCTGCAGAAAATGCAGATGTATGGGATTGGGGGTGATCTAGGTAATTGGATCAGGAATTGGCTAGCAGATAGGAGACAGAGAGTGGTGGTTGATGGGAAATATTCGTCATGGAGTTCAGTTACAAGTGGTGTGCCTCAGGGATCTGTTTTGGGGCCACTGCTGTTTGTAATTTTTATTAATGATCTGGATGAGGGTATAGTTGGGTGGATTAGTAAGTTTGCTGATGACACCAAAGTCGGAGGTGTGGTTGATTGTGAGGAAGGGTGTCATAGTTTGCAGGATGACTTAGAAAGGTTGCAGAGCTGGGCTGAGAGGTGGCGAATGGAGTTTAATGTGGAGAAGTGTGAGGTAATTCATTTCGGTAGGAATAACAGATGTGTTGAGTATAGGGCTAACGGGAGGACTTTGAATAGTGTGGAGGAGCAGAGGGATCTAGGTGTATGTGTACATAGATCCCTGAAAGTTGGGAATCAAGTAGATAAAGTTGTTAAGAAGGCATACGGAGTTTTGGCGTTTATTGGTAGGGGGATTGAATTCAGGAGTCGCAGCGTCATGATGCAACTGTACACATCTCTGGTGCGGCCGCACTTGGAGTTTTGTGTGCAGTTCTGGTCCCCACATTACAGGAAGGATGTAGAGGCTTTGGAGAGGGTGCAGAGGAGGTTTACCAGGATGTTGCCTGGTATGGAGGGGAGATCCTATGAGGAGAGATTGAGAGATTTGGGGTTGTTTTCGCTGGAAAGAAGGCGGCTAAGAGGGGATCTCATTGAGACATATAAGATGATTAGAGGTTTAGACAGGGTAGATAGTGATAGCCTTTTTCCTAGGATGGAGAAAGCTAACACGAGGGGGCACGATTTTAAATTAAGGGGGGGTAGTTATAGGACAGATGTCAGGGGTAGGTTCTTTACCCAGAGGATGGTGAGGGACTGGAATGCCCTGCCAGCTGCAGTTGTAAATGCACCTAGTTTGGGGGCGTTTAAAAGATCTGTGGATATGTTTATGGATGAAAAGGGATTGGTTTAGGCTAGTGGGTCATTGTTTTGTAACTGGTCGGCGCAACATCGTGGGCCGAAGGGCCTGTTCTGCGCTGTAATGTTCTATGTTCTATGTTCTATAATGATAATACAGTGTATCTGTCCCTATAATATAAATACACTGTGTATCTGTCCCTATAATATAAATACACTGTGTATCTGTCCCTATAATGTCAATACAGTGTATCTGTCCCTATAATATAAATACACTGTGTATCTGTCCCTATAATATAAATACACTGTGTATCTGTCCCTATAATGTCAATACACTGTGTATCTGTCCCTATAATATAAATACACTGTGTATCTGTCCCTATAATATAAATACACTGTGTATCTGTCCCTATAATGTCAATACACTGTGTATCTGTCCCTATAATATAAATACACTGTGTATCTGTCCCTATAATATAAATACACTGTGTATCTGTCCCTATAATATAAATACTGTAGGTGGGATTTTATGGCCTCACCTGCCCCGAAACGGGACAATCATCAATTCAAATTCCTTACTGAGTTGGCAGTCATTCCTTCACTGGAAGTCAAATCATTAATTTCAAGGAACTATCGTGGCATTAATATTGAGTTAATCTTAACATCTTGGAGATAAGATGATGATTACATTTCCCTAATGTCCATTTGAACGCCCTCACAGAAAAATGCATTGATTAAGCTCTGATCTTCTCACAGAAAGATATGTCAGGAAAAAGGAGCAAACGATATTGATCATCCATCGTGAGTTCTATGTTTGAGTCAAGAAGGCACAATGTGCTGTGGAAAAGTCAATTTTACGGTGATACCTGCGGAGAATAACTCACCTCCTGACTCCCCCCAAAGCCTGTCCCCCATCTACAAGGGACAAGTCAGGAGTGTGATGGAATATTCCCCACTTGCCTGGATGGGGGCAGCTCCCAACAACACTCAAGAATCTCGACACCATCCAGGACAAAGCAGCCCCGCTTGATTGGCACCCCATCCACAAACATTCACTCCCTCCACCACCGACACTCAGTAGCAGCAGTGTGTACCATCGACAAGATGCACTGCAGCAACTCACCAAGGCTCCAATGTTCTTTCTGGTTGTATCACAGCTTGGTTTGGCTCCTGCTCGAACCAAGACCACAAGAAAATACAAAGGGTTTTGAATGTAGCCCAATCCATCATGCAAACCAGCCTCCCATCCACTGACTCCGTCTACACTTCCGCTATCTCGGAAAAACAGCCAGCATAATCAAGGACCCCACGTATTCCGGACATTCTCTCTTCCACCTTCTTCCTGTTAGGAAAAAGATACAAAAGTCTGAGGTCACGTACCAATCGACTCAAGAACAGTTTCTTCCCTGCTGCCATCAGACTTTTGAATGGATCTACCTCACATTGAGATGACCTTTCTCGACACCCTAGCTATGACTGTAATACTACATTCTGCACTCTTTCCTTCTCAATGAATGGTATGCTTTATCAGTATAGCGTGCAAGAAACAATACTTTTCATTTATCCCAATACATGTGACAATAATAAATCAAACAATACTTTTCACTATATCCCAATACACGTGACAATAATAAATCAAACAATACTTTTCACTGTATCCCAATACATGTGATAATAAATCAAACAATACTTTTCACTGTTTCCCAATACATATGACAATATTAAATCAAACAATACTTTTCACTGTATCCCAATTCACGTGATAATAATAAATCAAACAATACTTTTCACTGTATCCCAGTACACGGGACAATAATAAATCAAACAATACTTTTCACTGTTTCCCAATACATGTGACAATAATAAATCAAACAATACTTTTCCCTGTATCCCAATACAATGACAATAATAAATCAAACAATACTTTTCACTGTATCCTGATACATGTGACAATAATAAATCAAACAATACTTTTCACTGTATCCCAGTACACGTGACAATAATAAATCAAACAATACTTTTCACTGTATCCCAGTACACGTGACAATAATAAATCAAATCAAAGCACCTTCCAAACATGTGACCTCTACCATCTAGAAGGACAAGGGCAGCAGATACATGGGGAACACCACCACCTGCAAGTTCCTCCCCAAGTTACTCATCATTCTGACTTGGAAATCTATCGGCCATTCCTTTGCAGTCACTGGGTCAAAGTCCTGGAACTCCCACAGTAACAGCACTGTAGGTGTACCTACATCTCAAGAGACTGCAGCAGGTTAAAGACAGCAGCTCACCACCCGGGGAGAAAGAAATATAATATGGAAAAGTGTGAGGTTATGCACTTTGGAAGGAGGAATAGACATAGACTATTTTCTAAATGGGGAAATGCTTAGGAAATCAGAAGTACAAAGGGAATTGGGAGTCATTGTTCAACATTCTCTTAAGGTTAACGTGCAGATTCTGTCAGCAGTTAGGAAGGCAAATGTAATGTTAGTATTCATGTCGAGAGGGCTAGAATACAAGAGCAGGGATGTACTTCTGAGGCTGCATAAGGCTCTTGTCAGACCCCATTTGGAATATTGTGAGCAGTTTTGGAAGGATCTAAGGAAGTATCTAAGGAAGGATGTGCTGGTCTTGGAAAGGGTCCAGAGGAGGTTTACAAGAATGATCCCTGGAATGAAGAGCTTGTTGTATGAGGAACAGTTGAGGACTCTGGGTCTGTACACGATGGAGTTTAGACGGATGATGGGGGGATCGTGTTGAAACTTACAGAATACTGTGAAGCCTGAATAAAGTGGATGCGGAGAGGAAGTTTCCAGTAGTGGGAAAAACTAGAACAGGAGGGGCACAACCTCAGGGTAAAGGAACGATCCTTTCAAACAGAGATGAGGAGGAATTTCTTCAGCCAGAGACTGAACATAGAACACCACAGCACAAACAGGCCCTTCGGCCACAAGTTGCGCCGATCATATCACTACCTACCAGGCCTATCTATAACCCTCAATCCCATTAAATCCTATGTGGTGGGATGAGTGATGAATCTTTCCCGCAGAAGGCTGTGGAGGCCGGATCGTTGAGTGTCTTTAAGACAGAGATAGATAGGTTCTTGATTAATAAGGGGGTCAGGGGTTATGGGGAAAAGGCGGGAGATGAGAAAAATATCAGCCATGGCAGGGCTGACTCGATGGGCCGAGTGGCCTATTTCTGCTCCTGTGTCTTATGGTCTTTTCCTTCAATGAAAGTGGAGACAGGCTTTGGTATATTTAACATCCAAGCTTTGTCAGGAAAGGGATTAATTTAGATTGTGACATTGCCTGGGATGATCCGCAGAAGGAACAGAGATCCATTCTAATTAATCTTGATTAATCCTTTCCTCACCTTAATCACTAGTCAGCCTCTGAGAGTGAAATGGTCTTGCCATGATAGAGGTGATCTCTAATTATAATCTTCCCAAGGCACTGGTTAGACCTCACCCGGAATACCGAGAACAGTTTTGGCTCTCTCATCTAAGGAAAGATATCTCGGTGTTGGCGGGAGTCCAGGGAAGGTCCACCCGGCTGATCCTGGGTAGGGAGGGATTTTCTTATGAGGAGAGGTTGAGTAGATTGGGCCTGGACTCATTGGACTCCAGAAGAATGAGAGGTGACCTTATTGAGATATATTGGATTCTCGGGGAGGGTGGGTTTGACAGGGTTGAAGCTGAGAGGATGTGTCCCTTTGTGGGAGAGTCTAAGAGCAGAGGGGCAGAATCTCAGAATGAGGGGGGTCACCCATTGGAGACAGAGATGGGGAGGGATTTCTTCTATTGGAGGGGAGTGAGTGTGTGGAGTTCTTTCCCACAGAGGGCTGTAGAGGCTGGGTCAGTAAGTTCAAGGCGGAGATTGACTGATTTTCAGTCAGTAAGGGAATCGAGGAGATGGGGGGGGGGGGAGAGTGGGAGTTGAGGATCATCACTTCAGATCAGTCATTGAATGGCAGAGCAGACTCGATGGGCCAAATGGCCTATTTCTGCTGCTATTCTTCCTGGTCTTTTGGAAAGTACTGATACAGTCCTATTGTATGCGTGACTTGGTGGCACAGCAGTTAGCAATGATGCCAGGGACCCGGGTTCAATTCCCGGGTCCCTGGCATCCCCTAATAACCTTTCACTCCCCCCTTGTTAATCAAGAATCTATCTCTCTGCCTTAAAGATATTCAAAGACTCTGCTTCTCCTGTCTTCTGTAGGAGAAAGTTCCAGAGACTCTCCACCCTCTGAGAGAGAACATCCTTCCTCATCTCCATCTAAAATGGGCCACCCCTTATTTTTAAACAGTGACCCCCGCCTCGTTCTAGATTCCCCCCACAAGAGAAAGAGTCCTCTCCACACCCACCCTGCCAGGACCCCACAGGGTCCAACATATTTCAATCTAATCACCTCTTACTCTTCTAAACCCCAGGGCTATGAGTCTAACCTCTCCAACCTTGCCTCATAAGACAATCCTCCCCATTCCCAGGTTTTGGTCTGGTAAACCTTCCCTGAGCTGCTTCGAACATAGTTACATCTTTCCTTTTAGTAAGGGGACCAGTACTGTACACACTACTCCAGATGTAGTCTCACCAATGCCTTGCACAATTCGGGAACTCGAGGTTTGTATGTTGGCACCCGAGGCCAAAGGGCATTCTCCTTTGAATCATACAAACCTTGGGTAGATGTGCCGGTGAAATTCCACCCTTTGTGTCCTCTAGCTCACTGACCTCCCTGTATTATTAACAGTTTTGGTGACAATAAACTCAGTCCCTTCCCATTGATGGGGAGGTGATGGCCTAGTGGTCTTATCGCTAGACTATTAACCCAGAAACTCAGCAAATGTTCTGGGGGACCCAGGTTTGAATCCCGCCATGGCAGACGGTGGAATTTCAATTCAATAAAAAATATCTGGAATTAAAAATCTACTGATGAAACCATTGTGGGAAAAACCCATCTGGTTCCCTGTAGGGAAGGAAATCTGCCACCCTTACCCGATCTGGCCTACAGGAGTACAGTATCAAGGGTAGGACTCTTGGCAGTGTTGAGGAGCAGAAGGACCTTGGGGTCCGGGTCCAAAGGACTCTAAAATCGGCCTCGCAGATAGAGGCTGTGGTCAAGAAGGCGTCTGGTGTACTGGCCTTCATCAATTGAGGGATTGAGTTTAGGAGTCGGGAGGTAATGCTGCAACGTTATAAGATCCTTGTCAGACCCCACTTGGAGTACTGTGCGCAGATCTGGTCGCCTCATTACAGGAAGGATGTGGAAGCTATTGAGAGGGTGCAGAGGAGACTTACAAGGATGATGCCTGGACTGGGAGGCATGCCTTATGAGGATAGGTTGAGGGAGCTATTCTCCCTGGAGAGATGAAGGTTGAGAGGTGACCTGATACAGGTTTATAAGATGTTGACAGGAATAGATAGGGTGGATTCTCAGAGGCTATTTCCCAGGGCTGAAATGGTCGCTACGAGAGGACACAGGTTTAAGGTGCTGGGGAGCAGGTACAGAGGAGATGTCAGGGGTAAGTTTTTCACTCAGAGGTTGGTGAGTGAGTGGAATCGGCTGCCGTCAGTGGTGGTAGAGGCAAACTCACTGGGGTCTTTTAAAAGACTTCTGGATGATTACGTGGGACGTAATGGGATTGGGAGTTATAGATAGTTCTATGGCCTGGTAGGTATGGATATGATCGATGCAACTTGTGGGCCGAAGGGCCTGTTTGTGCTGTAGTGTTCTATGTTTGATGTGACTTTAGAGCCACTTCAATGACTTGCAACTGCCCTCGGGCAACTAGGGATGGTCAATAAATGCTGACCCAGCCAGCAATGCCCATGTCCCACAAATGAGTAAAGAAAATTCTAGGATTACTTGCAAGTCACGGTTGGTAATTTCAATATGCTGATTTAAGCTTTTTTAATATCCTGTCCAGCACTCCCTTGTTATTTCTCTAGTTTGTCTACTTTTGCCACAACGTGTTAGTTGCGTAGAACCATAGAATCCTGACTTCACTGAAAGAGGCCATTCGGCCTATTGCGCCTTTAATGACTCTCCGGAAGAGCATCTTATCCTTTCATATCTCTGTAACTCCTAATAGCTAATCCCCCTAACCTGCACATCTTTGGACACTAAGGGGCAATTTAGCATGGCCAATCCACCTAACCTGCACATCTTTGGACACTAAGGGGCAATTTAGCATGGCCAATCCACCTAACCTGCACATCTTTGGACACTAAGGGGCAATTTAGCATGGCCAATCCACCTAACCTGAACATCTTTGGACACTAAGGGACAATTTAGCATGGCCAATCCCCCTAACCTGCACATCTTTGGACACTAAGGGGCAATTTAGCATGGCCAATCCACCTAACCTACACATCTTTGGACACTAAGGGACAATTTAGCATGGCCAATCCCCCTAACCTGCACATCTTTGGACACTAAGGGGCAATTTAGCATGGCCAATCCACCTAACCTGCACATCTTTGGACACTAAGGGGCAATTTAGCATGGCCAATCCACCTAACCTACACATCTTTGGACACTAAGGGGCAATTTAGCATGGCCAATCCACCTAACCTGCACATCTTTGGACACTAAGGAGCAATTTAGCATGGCCAATCCACCTAACCTGCACATCTTTGGACACTAAGGGACAATTTAGCACGGCCAATCCACCTAACCTGCACATCTTTGGACACTAAGGGACAATTTAGCATGGCCAATCCACCTAACCTACACATCTTTGGACACTAAGGGGCAATTTAGCATGGCCAATCCACCTAACCTGCACATCTTTGGACACTAAGGGACAATTTAGCACGGCCAATCCACCTAACCTGCACATCTTTGGACACTAAGGGACAATTTAGCATGGCCAATCCACCTAACCTGCACATCTTTGGACACTAAGGGGCAATTTAGCATGGCCAATCCACCTAACCTGCACATCTTTGGACACTAAGGGACAATTTAGCATGGCCAATCCACCTAACCTGCACATCTTTGGACACTAAGGGACAATTTAGCACGGCCAATCCACCTAACCTGCACATCTTTGGACACTAAGGGACAATTTAGCATGGTAAGAAGTCTGACAACACCAGGTTTAAGTCTAACCGATTTATTTGATAGTAAATTCACAAGCTTTCGAGGTTAAACTCTTCGTCAGGTGAATGGAGAGAGTTCTGGCCTCAGACAGAGCATATAAAGTACAGACAGTTTACAGACTACTGATTAGAATGCAAATCTTTACACCTAACCTGCTGTGCAAGTCTTAAAATGGCTGACAATGTGAGTGGAAGGAGCACTGATCACAGGTTAAAGAGATGTGTATTGTCTCCAGACAGTACAGTAAGTGAGGTTTTGCAAACCCAGGCAAGTCACGGGGGTTACAGATAGTGCAACATGAACCCAAGATCCCAGTTGAGGCCATCCTCATGTGTGGAACTTGGCTATCAGTCTCTGCTCAGCGACTGTGCGCTGTCGTGTGTCATGAAGGCCGCCTTGGAGAATGCTTACCCGAAGGTCAGAGGCCGAATGCCCGTGACCGCTGAAGTGTTCGCCAACAGGAAGGGAACAGTCTTGCCTGGTGACTGTCGAGCGATGTTCATTCATCCGTTGTCGTAGCGTCTGCATGGTCTCCCCAATGTACCATGCTTCGGGACATCCTTTCTTGCAACGTATCAGGTAGACAATGTTGGCCGAGCTGCAAGAGTATTTACCGTGTACCTGGTGGATGGTATTCTCCCGTGTGATGATGTCATCCTTGTCAATGATCCGGCATGTCTTGCAGAGGTTGCTGTGGCAGGGTTGTGTGGTATTGTGGTCACTGTTCTCCTGAAGGCTGGGTAGTTTACTGCGAACAATGGTCTGTTTGAGGTTGTGTGGTTAATAAGAACATAAGAAATAGGAGCAGGAGTAGGCCATCTGGCCCTTCGAGCCTGCCCCACCATTCAATAAGATCATGGCTGATCTGTCGTGACTCAGCTCCACCTTCCCGCCCTCTCCCCATAACCCTTAATCCCTTCTCTTATCAAAAACCCATCAACCCATTTCTTAAAAATATTTAGCGAGGCAGCCTCCACCACTTCAACGGGCAGAGAATTCCAGAGATTCACCACCCTTTGAGTGAAGAAGTTCCTCCTCAACTCTGTTCTAAACCGCCCCCCCTTTATCTTGAGGCTGTGCCCCCTAGTCCTACTGTCTTTTTTGAGCGGGAACAGTCTCTCCACCTCTATCCTATCCATCCCATTCATCATCTTATACGTCTCAATGAGATCTCCCCTCATTCTTCTAAACTCTAACGAGTACAAGCCTAGTTTATTCAGCCTCTCCTCATAGCTCAATCCCCTCAACTCCGGTATCAGCCGAGTAAACCTCCTCTGCACTCCCTCCAGGGCCAAAACATCCTTGCGCAGGTGCGGCGCCCAAAACTGCACACAGTACTCCAGCTGCGGCCTCACCAATGCCCTATACAGCTGCAGCAAGACCTCCCTACTTTTATATTCAATCCCCTTCGCTATGAAGGCCAGCATCCCATTCGCCTTCCTGACCACCTGCTGCACCTGCAAGCTGGGTTTTTGCGACTCATGCACAAGGACCCCGAGGTCCCTCTGCACCGTCGCCTGCTGCAGTTTTTCGCCCCGTAAGTAATAGTCCTTCCTACCATTCCTCCTACCAAAGTGGACCACCTCACACTTGCCAACATTAAATTCCATTTGCCATTTCCTGGCCCATTCGCCCAGCCTATCTAGATCCTTCTGCAGACTCTCCACACCCTCCGCACAATTTGCCGTTCCACCAATCTTGGTGTCATCAGCAAATTTCGACACCCTGCACTCGGTTCCCTCCTCCAGATCATCTATATAAATGGTAAATAGCTGAGGCCCCAGCACCGACCCCTGGGGCACCCCACTAGTCACCAACCGCCAATCCGAATAGCATCCATTGACCCCCACTCTCTGCCTCCTATTTGACAACCAATCCTCTATCCACGCTAACACCCTACCCCCAACTCCATGTCCCCTGACCTTCTGCAATAACCTCTTGTGAGGTACCTTGTCAAACGCCTTCTGAAAATCCAGAAAGACCACATCCACCGGCTCTCCTCTATCCACTGCCCTAGACACATCCTCATAGAACTCCAGTAAATTTGTCAGACACGACTTCCCTTTAATGAAACCGTGTTGCGTCCGCCCTATCAAGCAATTCCCCTCAAGATGCCTCGCTATTTCCTCCTTAATGACGGTTTCTAACATTTTACCTACCACAGACGTTAAACTAACTTGTCTGAAGGCAAGAAGTGGGGGTGTGGGGATAGCCCTGGTGAGATGTTCATCTTCATCAATGATATGTTGAAGACCCCGGAGAAGATGTCGTAGCTTCTCCGCTCCGGGGAAGTACTGGACTACGAAGGTTACTCTACCCACTGTGTCCTGTGTTTGTCTTCTGAGGAGGTCGGTGCGGTTTTTTTGCTGTGGCACATCGGAACTGTCGATCGATGAGTCGAGCGCCATATCTTGTTCTTACGAGGGCATCTTTCAGCGTCTGGAGGTGATTGTCACGATCCTCCTCATCTGAGCAAATCCTGTGTATACAGAGGGCTTGTCCATAGGGGATGGCTTCTTTAACATGTTTAGGGTGGAAGCTGGAGAAGTGGAGCATTTGAGGTTGTCTGTGGGCTTGCGGTGCAGTGAGGTGCTGAGGTGACCATCCTTGAGGGAGATGGAATGCTAACCAGTGTGCCACCGCGCCACTTTCCTGTCACAAATAATGGGAAACAGAAGCTTTCAGAGTTCATGAGGGAAAGGATTCAACAGCAGAAGTGGTGTTCACAGTGTGGGTTTGCTCTCAGTGCTCTGGTTTCCTCCCATAGTCAGAAAGATGTGTAGGTTAGGTGAATTGGCCATGCTAAATTGTCCCTTAGTGTCCAAAGATGTGCAGGTTAGGTGGATTGGCCATGGTAAATTGCCCCTTAGTGTCCAAAGATGTGCAGGTTAGGTGGATTGGCCGTGCTAAATTGCCCCTTAGTGTCCAAAAATGTGCAGGTTAGGTGGATTGGCCATGGTAAATTGCTCCTTAATGTCCAAAGATGTATGGGTTAGGTGGATTGGCCATGCTAAGTTACCCCTTAGTGTCCAAAGATGTATGGGTTAGGTGGATTGGCCAGGCTAAATTGCCCCTTAGTGGCCAACGATGTGTAGGTTAGTTGGATTGGCCATGCTAAATTGTCCCTTGGTGTCCAAAGATGTCCAGGTTAGGTGGATTGGTCATGCTAAATTGTCCTTTAGTGCTCAAGGAAGCTGTAATTTGAAAGATTGAGTTGAAGAGGTTGGACCCAACCCTCATCACAAGAAGGAATGCAAGCACATATCTTGGTTCATAAAGATATCATTGTTGTTTTAAGATACTGTCCTTGTCACGCCCAGAAATGATTAATGGATAATTGAAGGTATATCTGGCAGGTCACCATGTATGACCCAACCCCAGTTTATATGGCGATTATTTAAATAGTTGAATAGTTTGGCTCACTTAAGTGGGTATCAGAGCCAGCAAAGCTTGTGGTTGGCATTTCATTTCTCTTTGGGGTCTGGGCCTTGGTGGCAAGGTGAACATTTAACTGCCCATCCCTTGAAAAGGTGGGTGGGTGAGCTGCCATCTTGAATGGCTGAGGTGTAGGTACACCCACAGTGCTGATAGGGATGGAATGCGCCAGTTTTGATCTACCGACAATAATCTCTCCCTCAATGTCAGTAAAACGAAGGAGATTGTCATCGACTTCAGGAAGCGTAAAGGAGAACATGCCCCTGTCTACATCAATGGGGACAAAGTAGAAAGGGTCGAGAGCTTCAGGTTTCTAGGTGTCCAGATCACCAATAACCTGTCCTGGTCCCTCTGCACCGACACTATAGTTAAGAAACCAACACCTCTACTTTCTCAGGAGGCTAAGGAAATTTGGAACGTCAGCTACAACTCTCACTGATTGGAGCACAGAAATCATTCTTTCCGGTTGTATCACAGCTCAGTATGGCTCCTGCTCTGCCCAAGACCGCAAAAATCTCCAAAGCATTGTGAATGTAGCCCAAACCAGCCTCCCATCCATTGGCTCCATCTACACTTCCCACTGCCTTGGGAAAAGCAGCCAGCATAATTAAGGACCCGACACACCCCGGACATTCTCTCTTCCACCTTCTTTCATCAGGAAAAAGATACAAAAGTCTGAGGTCACGTACCAACCAAGTCAAGAACAGCTTCTTCCCTGCCGTCATTAGACTTTTGAATGAACCTACCTTGAGGGGCCACACAGTTGTTCGCACTGCTGCCTCAGAGCATCAGAGACCAGGTTCAATTCTGGCATGTGCAGAGTTTGCACATTCCCCCCGTGTCTGCATGGGTTTCATGGTGCATGGTGCTTCCGTTACCTCCCACAGACCAAAGATATGCGGTTAGGTGGATTGGCCATGCTAAACGGACCCCAGTTTTTCCCCATGTCTGCTGGGGTTAGCAGGGTAAATGTGTGGGGTTACGGGAATAGGACCTGTGTGGGGACTGTGGTCAGTACAAACTCGATGGGCCAAATGGCCTCCTTCTGGGATTCTACAATTTTATATGTCTGATACCCTTGACCTTCCAGGATGGGGGACTAGTGGTGGATTTGGAAGATGCTGTCTAAGGATGAGTTGCTGCAGTGCATCTTGTCGATGGTACACACTGCTGCTACTGAGTGTCGGTGGTGGAGGGAGTGAATGTTTGTGGATGGGGGGCCAATCAAGCGGGGCTGCTTTGTCCTGGATGGTGTCAAATATTTTGCATTTTTGGAGCTGCACCCATCCAGGCAGGTGGAGAGCAGCGAGTGTGCTCTTATCGAGTTCTTTGAGAAAGTGACCAAAGAGGTGGATAGGGGTAAGGCAGTTGATGTGGTGTATATGGATTTTAGCAAGGCGTTTGATAAGGTTCACCATGGTAGGCTTCTGCAGAAAATGCAGACGTATGGGATTGGGAGTGATCTAGGTAATTGGATCAGGAATTGGCTAGCAGATAGGAGACAGAGGGTGGTGGTTGATGGTAAATATTCGTCATGGAGTTCGGTTACAAGTGGGGTGCCTCAGGGATCTGTTTTGGGGCCACTGCTGTTTGTAATTTTTATTAATGATCTGGATGAGGGTATAGTTGGGTGGATTAGTAAGTTTGCTGATGACACCAAAGTCGGAGGTGTGGTAGATTGTGAGGAAGGGTGTCATAGTTTGCAGGGTGACTTAGAAAGGTTGCAGAGCTGGGCTGCGAGGTGGCGGATGGAGTTTAATGTGGAGAAGTGTGAGGTAATTCATTTCGGTAGGAATAACAGATGTGTTGAGTATAGGGCTAACAGGAGGACTTTGAATAGTGTGGAGGAGCAGAGGGATCTAGGTGTATGTGTACATAGATCCCTGAAAGTTGGGAATCAAGTAGATAAGGTTGTTAAGAAGGCATACGGTGTCTTGGCGTTTATTGGTAGGGGGATTGAATTTAGGAGTCGCAGCGTCATGATGCAACTGTACACAACTCTGGTGCGGCCGCACTTGGAGTATTGTGTGCAGTTCTGGTCCCCACATTACAGGAAGGATGTGGAGGCTTTGGAGAGGGTGCAGAGGAGGTTTACCAGGATGTTGCCTGGTATGGAGGGGAGATCCTATGAGGAGAGACTGAGAGATTTGGGGTTGTTTTCGCTGGAAAGAAGGCAGCTAAGAGGGGACCTTATTGAAACATATAAGATGATTAGAGGTTTAGACAGGGTAGATAGTGATAGCCTTTTTCCTAGGATGGAGAAAGCTAGCACGAGGGGGCACGACTTTAAATTAAGGGGGGGTAGTTATAGGACTGATGTCAGGGGTAGGTTCTTTACCCAGACGGTGGTGAGGGATTGGAATGCCCTGCCAGCTGCAGTTGTAAATGCGCCTAGTTTGGGGGCGTTTAAGAGATCTGTGGATAGGTTTATAGACGAAAAGGGATTGGTTTAGGTTAGTGGGTCATTGTTTTGTAACTGGTCGGCGCAACATCGTGGGCCGAAGGGCCTGTTCTGCGCTGTAATGTTCTATGTTCTATGTTCAACTGATAGAACCATCGAAAGATTACAGCACAGAAGAAGGCCACTTGGTCCATCTTTTCTAGACCAGCCCATGGACACAGGAGCCCTTACATCTTCCTGCACCTGGCTCATAACCCTGTACCTTACAGCACTTAAGGTGCAGATCCAGGTATTTCTGTCCTTCTACAGAGGCCATTTGGCCCATTGAGTCTGCACCAACCATGCTGGATGGTGGACAGGCTTTGGGGAGTCAGGAAGTGAGGTCTCCAGAACAGTTCCTTAATCTAGTGGTGGGGCATGCTGGGCCAATTGAGTTTCTGTTCAGTAACGCCACTCATTCTCCAACTAGAACCAGAAACAGACTGGGCCCGTTAGAGGGTCACAGATTCCCTTTACGGTTCACCAGGCTGATTCCTGGGATGGCAGGTCTGTCAAATGAGGAGAGACTAAGTCGGTAAGGATTATATTCACTGGAGTTTAGAAGAGTGAGAGGGGATCTCATAGAAACTTGTCAAATTCTAACAGGGTTAGACAGGGTAGATTCAGAAAGAATGTTCCTGATGGTGGGGGGGGGGGGTCCAGAACTAGGGGGTCATAGTTTGAGGATAAGGGGTAAACCTTTTAGGACTGAGGTGAGGAGAAATTTCTTCACCCAGAGGGTGGTGAATGTGTGGAATTCACTCCCACAGAAAGTAGTTGAGGCCAAAACATTGTGTGATTTCAAGAAGAAATTAGATTTTGCTCTTTGGGCTAAAGGGATTGAGGGATACGGGTGGGGATCAGGATATTGAATTTGATTTGAGTTGATTTGATTTATTATTGTCACGTGTACTGGGATACAGTGAAAAGTATTGTTTGATTTATTATTGTGACGTGTACTGGGGTACAGTGAAAAGTATTGTTTGATTTATTATTGTCACGTGTACTGGGATACAGTGAAAAGTATTGTTTGATTTATTATTGTCATGTGTATTGGGATACAGTGAAAAGCATTATTTCTTGCGTGTAATACTATCAAAGCATGCTATACAATGATCAGCCATCGTCATAATGAATGGTGCAGCAGCCTGTAAGGGTTGAATGGCCTCCTCTTGTGTCTAGTTTCTGTGCTGAGTTGAGTTGGCGTGTAGCTATGTGTTCTTTCTCTTCCAAGGCCATTAGTTTGGGAGAAGAAGCATATTTAAACAACCCTCCCTACACAAAGGAATGGAACGCGCCCAGCTGCCGTTCCCCAAGAACAGAATGTACCTGAACTCGCATGAGTAATTGCCTTTAATGGTGAGCCTTCTGCACCTTTAAGACTTGAATAGCAGGTTAGCTGTAAAGACTCACATTCTAATCAGTATTCTGTAAACTGTGTGTGTCTTTATCTGCCCTTCCCATGATCAGCACCTTCCACACACCTGATGAAGGAACAGCGTTTCTGAAACATAGAACATAGAACATTACAGCACAAACAGGCCCTTCGGCCCTCGAGTTGCGCCGATCGCATCAACCCCACCAATCTATAGACCTATCTATAACCCCCAATCCCATTAAACCCCATATACTCATCCAGAAGTTTTTTAAAAGACCCCAGCGAGTTCACCTCCACCACCGACGACGGCAGCCGATTCCATTCACTCACCACCCTCTGAGTGAAAAACGTACCCCTAACATCACCTCTGTACTTCCCTCCCCGCACCTTAAATCTGTGTCCTCTCGTAGCGACCATTTCAACCCGGGGAAATAGCCTCTGAGAGTCCACCCTATCTATTCCTCTCAACATTTTATAAACTTCTATCAGGTCGCCTCTCAACCTTCGCCTCTCCAGGGAAAAGAGTCCCAGCTCCCTCAACCTATCTTCATAAGGCATGCCTCCCAGTCCAGGCAACATCCTTGTAAATCTCCTCTGCACCCTTTCAATAGCTTCTACGTCTTTCCTATAGTGAGGCGACCAGAACTGCGCACAGTACTCCAAATGAGGCCTGACGAGGGTCCTGTAAAGTTGCAGCATTACCTCCCGACTCCTAAACTCAATCCCTCGATTAATGAAGGCCAGTACACCATACGCCTTCTTGACCACCTCCTCCACCTGCGAGGCCGATTTAAGAGTCCTGTGAACCCGGACCCCGAGATCCTTCTGCTCTTCAACGCTACTAAGACCCCTGCCCTTAATAGTGTACTCGTTCATCCTGTTGGTTCTGCCGAAATGGACGACTACACATTTATCCGCGTTGAAGTCCATCTGCCACTTCTCCGCCCATTCCTGCATCCTATCTATGTCCTGCTGCAACTTTTGACATCCTTCCAGACCATCCACAACACCGCCGACCTTCGTGTCATCAGCGAACTTGCTAACCCATCCCTCCACTTCCTCATCCAGGTCATTTATGAAAATGACAAACAGCAAGGGTCCCAGAACAGATCCCTGGGGCACCCCACTGGTGACTGACCTCCATTCCGAAAAGTGACCTCCATTCCGAAAGCTTGTGAGTTTACTATCAAATAAACCTGTTGGACTTTAAGCTGGTGTTGTGAGACTTCTTACCATGTTTACCCAGTCCAACGCCGGCATCTCCACATCATGAGCCGTCACTCTGTCAGGGTGTTATATCCTCCCTATGAGGAGGTCGGTGCGGTTTTTCCTCAGAAGTCAAACTCGGGACACGACGGACAGAGTACCCTTCGTCGTCCAGTACTTCCCCGGAGCGGAGAAGCTACGACATCTTCTCCGGGGTCTTCAACATGTCATTGATGAAGACGAACATCTCGCCAGGGCCATCCCCACATCCCCACTTCTTGCCTTCAGACAACCACACAACCTCAAACAGACCATTGTTCGCAGCAAACAACCCAGCCTTTAAGAGAACAGTGACCACAACAGCACAGAAACCTGCCACAGCAACCTCTGCAAGACATGCCGGATTATCAACATGGATGACATCATTACACGTGAGAACACCATCCACCAGGTACATGGTACATACTCTTGCAACTCGGCCAATGTTATCTACCTGATACATTGCGAGAAGGGATTTCCCGAAGCATGGTACATTGGGGAGACCATGCAGACGCTACGACAACGAATGAATGAACACCGCTCGACAATCACCAGGCAAGACTGTTCCCTTCCTGTTGGGGAACACTTCAGTGGTCACAGACATTTGGCCTCTGACCTTCGGGTAAGCATTCTCCAAGGCGGCCTTCACGACACATGACAGCGCAGAGTCGCTGAGCAGAGACTGATAGCCAAGTTCCGCACACATGAGGACGGTCTCAACAGGGATCTTGGGTTCATGTCGCACTATCTGTAACCCCCGTGACTTGCCTGGGTTTGCAAAACCTCACTTACTGTCCTGTCTGGAGACAATACACATCTCTTTAAACTGTGATTAGTGCTCCTTCCACTCACATTATCAGCCTCTTTAAGACTTGAACAGCAGGTTAATTGTAAAGATTCGCATTCTAATCAGTAATCTGTAAACTGTCTGTGCTTTATATGCTCTGTCTGAGGCCAGAACTCTCCATTCACCTGACGAAGGGAGAAACCCCAAAAGCTTGTGAGTTTACTATCAAATGAATCAGTTAATACTTAACCTGGTGTTGTCAGACTTCTTACTGTGTTTACCCCAGTCCAACGCCAGCATCTCCACATCATGACCAGTGTTGTGCCATGCACTGATCTGTCGTTTATATTAATGATTTGGATGACAATATAGGAGGCATGGTCAGTAAGTTTGCAGATGACACCAAGATTGGTGGCAGTGAAGAAAGTTATCTCCAATTGCAACGGGATCTTGATCAATTGGACCAGTGGGCTGACGAATAGCAGATGGAGTTTAATTTAGATAAATGCGAGGTGATGCATTTTGGCAGATTGAACCAGGGCAGGACTTACATAGTTAATGGTAGGGTGTTGAGGAGAGTTACGGAATAAGGAGACCTAGGGGTACAGGTTCATAGCTTCTTGAAAGTGGAGTCACCGGTGGACAGAGTGGTGAACAAGGCATTCGGTTTCATCAGTCAGAACATTGAATACAGGAGCTGGGACATCTTGTTAAAGTTGTACAAGACATTAGTAAGGCCACACTTGAAATACTGTGTACAGTTCTGCTCCTCCTATTATAGAAAGGATATCATTTAACTAGAAAGAGTGCAGAAAAGATTTACTAGGATGGTTTGAGTTATAAGGAGAGACTGAATAGACTGGGACTTTTTTCTCTGGAGTGTAGGAGGCTGAGGGGTGATCTTATAGAGGTCTATAAAATAATGAGGGGCATAGATCAGCTAGATAGTCAATTTCTTTTCCCCAAAGGTAGGGGAGTCTAAAACTAGAGGGCATAGGTTTAAGGTGAGAGGGGAGAGATACAAAAGGGTCCAAGGGGCAATTTTTTCACCTAGAGGGTGGTGAGTGTCTGGCATAAGCTGCCAGAGGTAGTAGTAGAGGCAGGTACAATTTTGTCTTTTAAAAAACATTTAGACAGTTCCGTGGGTAAGATGGGTATAGAGGGATATGGGCCAAATGTGAGCAATTGAGATTAACTTAGGGGTTTAAAAAAAAAGGGTGGCATGGACAAGTTGGGCCGAAGGGCCTGTTTCCATGCTGTAAACCTCTAGGACTGTCTGACTCAGTTGATCTTGTGCTTACCCATGACATCACTGCCGGTTCTGCTTTGCAAACTTTGGGGCAGCACGGTGGCACAGTGGGTTAGCACTGCTGCCTCACAGCGCCAGGGACCTGGGTTCAATTCCCAGCTTGGGTCACTGTCTGTGTGGAGTTTGCATGTTCTCCCCATGCCTGCGTGGGTTTCGGTGCCCCGGTTTCCTCCTACACTGCAAAGATGTGTGGGTTAGGTGGATTGGCCATGCTAAATTGCCGCTTCGTGTCAGGGGGACTGGCTAGGGTAAATATGTGGGTGTTATGGTTCGTGCAGACTCGATGTGCCGAATGGCCTCCTTCTGTATTGTAGGGATTCTATGAAAACATAGGGGGGGGATTTGATCGCAGGGAGATCCACAGCTTGTTTGGGTATTTTTGTTAGGAATTATTCCAGGGCATTCCCTGTCTCTCACCCCCAATCCCTCCGGTACACAAGAGGTCCTGAGGCTATCTGTGGTACGATCACTAACTTACTCAGACTGGAATTGGATATTTCGTAACTCCATCCCCGCCCCCCCTCCACACTACCACAGCCTCTCCCCACCACCCCACACCTCCAGACTGAGGGAGGAAGTCACTCATTCAAGGATTCGCCTGTGCCCACGTCTGGCACCCATATCCCACCGCGGGCTGTGGGGTCTGGGGATGGATACATATCTCTAAGAAGAACGGTGGTTAAATCCTGTTACCAAAGTCTCCATCTTCTCCGTCTGCTCTCTCCCGGCATCGCACCATCCCCACCCCCTCTCAGTTCCCTTTTCCCTATCTCCCCTTCCCCACCTTCCCCATTTGCCCCTTTTCCCCAACTGTGCATGAGTGTGTGTGCATGCTGTGCTCTCTAACTTTGTGTGTGTGCGTGTGTGAGTGTACGTGTGTGTGTCCTGTGTGCGTGTGAGCAAGTGTGTGTCTGTGTTTGAGTGTACATGTGTGTGTGTGTGTGTGTGTGTGTGAGTGTGTGTGTGTGTGAGTGTGTGTGTGTGTGAGTGTACGTGTGTGAATCTGCGTGTATGTGTGTCTGTGTGAGTGTACGTGTGTGTGAGTGTACGTGTGTGTGTGAGTGAGTATGTGTGTGTCTGTGTGTGAGTGTACGTGTATGTGTGAATCTGCATGTGTGTGTGTGTCTGTGTGAGTGTACGTGTGTGTGTGAGTGTGTGTGAGTGTGTGTGTGAGTGAGTGTGTGTGTGTCTGTGTGTGTGAGTGAGTGTGTGTGTGAGTGTACGTGTGTGAGTGTACATGTGTGAGTGTGTGTGTGTGTGAGTGAGTGTGTGTGTGTCTGTGTGTGTGTACGTGTATGTGTGAATCTGCGTGTGTGTGTGTCTGTGTGTGAGTGTACGTGTGTGAGAGTGAGTGTGTGTGTGTCTGTGTGTGAGTGTGTGTGTGTGTGTCTGTGTGTGAGTGTACGTGTGTGAGTGTGTGTGTGTGTGAGTGAGTGTGTGTCTGTCTGTGTGTGAGTGTACGTGTATGTGTGAATCTGCGTGTGTGTGTGTGTCTGAGAGTGTGTCTGTGTGTGAGTGTATGTGTGTATCTGGTGTGTGTGTCTGAGAGTGTGTGTGTGAGTCTGTGTGTGAGTCCGTGTGTGTCTATGTGAGAGTGTACCTATGTGTGTGTGTGTGAATATGTCCTGTGCTCTCTAACTGTGTGTGCTGTGCTTGTCTGTGAGTGTGAGTGTGTGTGTGAGTGTATTTGTGAATGCCCTGTGCTCTCTAACTGTGTGTGCTGTGCTTGTCTGTGAGTGTGAGTGTGTGTGTGTGTGTATTTGTGAATGCCCTGTGCTCTCTAACTCTGTGTGCGGCGTACAGACTCCCCACACCTCCGAGACGTGCCAGTCCCTTTAAAAGCGGCATCCTTCCCCAGACACGCCGTGGGCAGGGCAGTGCCCAGCCTCCTCTGGAGCCAAATGGGGAGCTGAGTAATGGTTGTAGTCAGAGGCACACCCACAGTAGCCTGCCTATGGCAGAGGGGGGGCAGGACAGGATGTGGTGACGTGCCTGAGCTAGGCTTTCTTTCTGCCGGAGGGGAGGGGAGCGTGTGAAAGCATCCTGAGAGACACAGATAGTCACTGCATGTGCATCAGAGGGAGAGAGCTGGCTAGGATCCTGTCCGCACTGAAGCACAGAGCATCGATTCACCTTAACCAGGATTTGCTGGAGAGGCAAGATGATAGCTTCTCACCTTCTGGCTTATTACTTTACAGAACTCAAACATGACCAAGTACAGAAGGTAAGAGAGTCTCTTTTTTTTCCTCCCCCCCCCCCCCACCCCACTTTTGCCTACTCTTCTCCTTCTGAGTGTGTTCGAACCCAGCGAAAGGAAGAAAATTCCTCCCTTCTTCAACTGAGTTTTTAATCATTCCTCCTCTCTCCTCGCCTGGAGGGGGGTAATTCAGGGACTGAGGAGTGACAAACTGAGGAATTTGAGATGGGGAGGGGGAAGGGCTGGTTGTTCTTCTTTCACAGAACTGGGGAACTGGTGATGGCGGGGTGGGTGGGGGGGGGGGGGGGGAGTTCTCAGAGGG
Organism: Prionace glauca; assembly: GCA_037974335.1. Classification (NCBI taxonomy): domain Eukaryota; kingdom Metazoa; phylum Chordata; class Chondrichthyes; order Carcharhiniformes; family Carcharhinidae; genus Prionace; species Prionace glauca. The sequence continues at coordinate 19,008,026 of CM075751.1, read as the reverse complement.
AGAAGGTAGCAGGATGTGATTCATTCTCTCTCTCTATATATGTGACAGAGAAAAAGTTGTGACTGGGATGGATCTGCCCACTGGCTTGTAGAATTTGACATGTGTTCGGCAAATTATCCTTTCTCAGAGATGAGCCAGGAGAGGAGGAGGAGGAGGGGGGGGGGGGTATCAAAACTGAGTGAGGTGCAAATCTCCCCAAGGTCGGGAGGGGTGGGTTTCCACTGCGGACTCAATCTCGTGACGGAGTGCTCGCTCTGTGCCTGTCATTTCTTTTTAAGCACGTGGCTTATTCTCTCGTCAACATCGAATTATAGATTAAGCTTCTCCCTCTCCACTGTGGGCACTTTTGTTCACTTCCTCTTAGCCGTCTGCATCCTGGGGGGGAAGGGAAGGCGGGGGTTACCACTGACCAGAAACAAAACAGATCCAGTCACACAAATGCTGTGGCTATCAGAGCACGTCACAGGCTGGGAATCCTGTGACGAGTAACTCCGGACTCACACCCCCGCCTCCAAAAGTCTGTCCACAATCTACTAGGCACAAGTAAGAGAGTACGGTGGCACAGTGGTTAGCACGGCTGCCTCGCGATGCCAGAGACCCGGGTTCAATTTCAGCCTCGAGTGTCTGTCTGTGGGGAGTCTGCACGTTCTCCCTGTGCCTGTGTGGGATTCCTCTGGATGTTCCCATTTCCTCCCACACTCTGAAGATGTGCGGGTTAGATGGATTGGCCATGCTAAATTGCCTCTTAGTGTCCAAAGATGCATATGTTAGGTGAATTGGCTGTGCTAAATTGTCCCTTAGTGTCCAAAGATGTGCAGGTTAGGTGGATTGGCCATGCCAAATTGCCCCTTAGTGTCCAAAGATGTGTAGGTTAGGTGGATTGACCATGCTAAATTGCCCCTTAGTGTCCAAAGATGTGCAGGTTAGGTGGATTGGCCATGCCAAATTGCCCCTTAGTGTCCAAAGATGTGTAGGTTAGGGGGATTGGCTATGCTAAATTGCCCCTTAGTGTCCAAAGATGTGTAGGTTAGGTGGATTGGCCATGCCAAATTGCCCCTTAGTGTCCAAAGATGAGTAGGTTAGGTGGATTGACCGTGCCAAATTGCCCTTAGTGTCCAAAGATGTGTAGATTAGGGGGATTGGCCATGCTAAATTGCCCCTTAGTGTCCAAAGATGTGCAGGTTAGGTGGATTGGCCATGCCAAATTGCCCCTTAGTGTCCAAAGATGAGTAGGTTAGGTGGATTGACCGTGCCAAATTGCCCTTAGTGTCCAAAGATGTGTAGATTAGGGGGATTGGCCATGCTAAATTGCCCCTTAGCATCAGGAGACTAGCAGGGTAAATATGTGGGGTTACTGAAATAGGGTGTGGGTGGGATTGGGAGTGGTCAGTGCACTTGATGGGCTAAATGGCCTCCTTCTGCACCATAGGGATTCTATGATCATACAGTACTGTATGATCACGTGTTTGTGTAGTATGTATATCCAGAAACTTATAGAACTTGAGAACAATATTTGTTCTTTCCCAATGACTGATGGCTGATGATTGATGTACTTTGAAGTATTTTGTAATGCTTTACTAGATGCTGCTGTTAAAATTTTATTGTTTCCTCCCTTGCCTGGATTCCCAAAAAATGTATCTTCAGTTTCCTGTAATACTTTCGGTTGTGCAATGTCCCCGTACCACGAGGAAATCCCTACCGCCTCCACAATCCCTTCAGTCTCTGATTTGATTTGATTTATTATTTTCACACATATCAACACACAGTGAAAAGTATTGTTTCTTGCGCATTATACAAAGCATACCATTCATAGAGTCTCTAGGGAGAAGAACATAAGAAGTAGGATCAGGTGTAGGCCATCTAGCCCTTTGAGCCTGCCCCGCCATTCAATAAGATCATGGCTGATCTGAAGTGGATCAGTTCCACTTTCCCGTTTTCTCCCTATAACCCTTAATTCCCTTGTCTATCAAAAACCTATCTACCCGGGACTTAAATATATTTAGCGAGGTAGCCTCCACCATTTCAACGGACAAAGAATTCCACAGATTCACCACCCTTTGAGTGAAGAAGTTCCTCCTCAACTCCAATCTAAACTGCCCCCTTCTTGAGGCTGTGCCCTCAAGAAGGAAAGGTGCGGGGGCAGAATATAGTGTAAGAGTCTTAGTGAGGGTGGAGAGAAAGATCAACTTAATATTTGGTTTGATTTATCATTGTCACATGTATTAGGAAACAACGAAAAGTATTGTTTGATTTATTATTGTCACATCTACTAGGATACAGTGAAAAGTATTGTTTCTTATGCACTATACAGACAAAGCGCACTGTTCATAGAGTACACAGGGGAGAAGGAAAGAAAAGGGTGCAGAATGTAGTGTTACAGCCATGGCTAGTGTGTAGAGAAAGATCAAGCTGCTATTTGATTTGACTCATTATTGTCACATGTATTGGGATACAGTGAAAAGTATTGTTTGATTTATTATTGTCACATGTATTGGGATACAGTGAAAAGTATTGTTTGATTTATTATTGTCACGTGTATTGGGATACAGTGAAAAGTATTGTTTGATTTATTATTGTCACATGTATTGGGATACAGTGAAAAGTTTTGATTCTTGCACGCTATAAAGACAAAGCATACCATTCATTGAGTACATGGGGAGAAGGAAAGTAGAGAGTGTAGAATATAATATTACAGTCATAGCTTGCAGAGAAAGATCAAATTAATGCGAGGTAGGTCCATTCAAAAGTCTGACAGCAGCAGGGAAGAAGCTGTTCTTGGTACGTGACCTCAGACTTTTGTATCTTATTCCCCACAGAAGGTGGAAGAGAGGATGTCCGGGGTGTGTGGGGTCCTTGATTATGCCGGCTGCTTTTCCCGAGGCAGCGGGAAGTGTAGACAGAGTCAGTGGATGGGAGGCTGGTTTGCGTGATGGACTGGGCTACATTCATGACCTTTCTTTGCAGTCTTGGGCAGAGCAGGAGCCCATACCAAGCTGCGATACATCCGGAGAGGATGCTTTCTATGGCGCATCCGTAAAAGCTGGCGAGAGTTGTAGCGGACATGCCAAATTTCCTTAGTCTCCTGAGAAAGTGAGCAGTACATTCAGCCCTGAACAGTCAATCTTTTCCCAGTTACGACCCATTTTACTCTCCGTGGACGACAGGATATTTTTATTTATTCACTGGTGGGACGTGGGCATCGCTGGCTGGGCCAGCACTGATTAGCCACCCCTTGAGAAGGTGAATAGTGAGCTGCCTTCTTGCGTGGCTTGTTGGGCCATTTCGGAGGGCAGTTGAGAGTCAAACCACGTTGGAAAGCTCAGAGGAACAGGACGGACCTTAGGGGGTCCTTATTCACTCATCCTTGAAGTTGGCAGAAGGTGAATAGTTAAGAAGTCATATATTCTTTAATCAGTCGTGGCAAGGGGGTAATATTGTACCTTGTTGGGCCATTTCGGAGGGCAGTTGAGAGTCAAACCACGTTGGAAAGCTCAGAGGAACAGGACGGACCTTAGGGGGTCCTTATTCACTCATCCTTGAAGTTGGCAGAAGGTGAATAGTTAAGAAGTCATATATTCTTTAATCAGTCGTGGCAAGGGGGTAATATTGTACAGAGCATTGGTTAGGCTACAGCTGGAGTACTCTGTGCAGTTCTGGCCACCTGACTACAGGATGGAATAGCACTGGAGAAGGTACAGAGGAGATTCACCAGCCTGGGATCGAAGGAGAGACTTAGATTGTTTTCTCCAGAGCAGAGGAGGGACATGATTGAGATATATAAGATTATGAGAGGTTTGGAGAAGGGGAATAGGGAGCCTCTGTTCACCTTGAGGGAAGAGGGTAACCTCGAAAGCTTGCTTGCTTGTGAGAATATTATCAAATAAATCGGTTGGACTAAAACCTGGTGTTGTCAGACTTTTTACTGTGTTTACGCCAGTCCAACGCCGGCATACCCACATCATGACCTTGAGGGGGTCATTCACGAGGGGGCAGAGTTTTAGGGTGAGGGGCAGCAGAGGGTTTTTCACTCAGAGGGAGGTGGGAATCTGGAATGCCCTGGGGAGGTAGTGGAGGCCGGAAAACCTTACAACCTTTAAAAGAAATATTAGGAAGAGCACTCAGAATGGAACATTCAAGGATGTGGGACAAGTGCGGGGATTAGCGAGACTTTCGTGGCAGATATTGTGGGCGCAGACTCGATGGGCTGAAGGGACTGTGTGACACTGGTATTTGGCGGAGAGTTTTTGAGCTGGTCAGGCAGAGAATGCAAACATAGCTGGTACAGGACGAGCAGGACTTGCTGTTCAGATATTATTATTCAATAACAGATTAAACTTTGTCACAAGCTAATAAACGTCCAAGGACATCTCTGCGAATGAACATTGTGTATCAGTTTACTGATAAGAAAGGGGGATGTAATTTATCTGGGCTCCTTCTTCGTGCTCACTCGATGGTTCGCGTTCTGTGTGTGTGTGTACCAGTGAGGAGCAGGGGTAGGCCACTCGGACCTGCTCTGCACCCAATGAGATGATGGGTGGTCGGATTGTCATCTCACTGCCATGTTCCTGCTTAATCCCTGCCACTCGCACACTCACGCACACACACACACACGCCCACACTTCTTGCTAATCAAGAATCTATCCGACTCCGCCTTAAAAATATTCCCTGTTTCTTCTTCAATCCCGCCTCGGGTCACTGCCTGTGTGAAGTTTGCACATTCTCCTCTGTCCATGTGGGTTTCCTCCAGGTGCTCTGGTTCCCTCCGAAGATATACATGTGAGGTAGATTGGCCATGCTAAATTGCTCTTTAGTGTCCAAAGATTCATCTAAATTCAATCCACGGAGCCTGCACATTTTTGGACACTAAGGGGCAATTTAGCACGGCCACTCCACCTAACCTACACATCTTTGGACACTAAGGGACAATTTAGCACGGCCACTCCACCTAACCTACACATCTTTGGACACTAAGGGACAATTTAGCACGGCCAATCCACCTAACCTACACATCTTTGGACACTAAGGGACAATTTAGCACGGCCAATTCACCTAACCTACACATCTTTGGACACTAAGGGGCAATTTAGCACGGCCAATCCACCTAACCTACACATCTTTGGACACTAAGGGGCAATTTAGCACGGCCAATCCACCTAACCTACACATCTTTGGACACTAAGGGACAATTTAGCACGGCCAATCCACCTAACCTACACATCTTTGGACACTAAGGGGCAATTTAGCACGGCCAATCCACCTAACTTACACATCTTTGGACACTAAGGGACAATTTAGCACGGCCAATCCACCTAACCTACACATCTTTGGACACTAAGGGGCAATTTAGCACGGCCAATCCACCTAACCTACACATCTTTGGACACTAAGGGGCAATTTAGCACGGCCAATCCATCTAACCTACACATCTTTGGACTGTGGGCGGAAACTGGAGCACCCGGAGGAAACCCACGCAGACTCACGGACGAGAAGGTGCAGACTCTGCACTTTCGATGACCCGAGGCAGGGAATCAAACCCGGGTCCCTGGCGCTGTGAAGCGGCAGTACTAACCACCGGGCTAGCGAGCCGATCTGGCACCTGCAAGCACGGGTGGCCAATTCCCCATCTTTACTCCTTCAAACTCTTTGTCATTTGTCCGATTTTCATTTAGTTTTGGAAAGCCTGGATCCTCTTGCTTCTATCCGCTTTGCTCTAATCCCTGCATCCCTGAGCTATTCCCAGTAAATCTCCTCGTCAGAGTCTTTCGTGTGAGTCTTAAACTGCAGTGCTCAGAATTGGAAGCCTTGCTTTCATTGGGGCCTGTTTTATAACGGTTTGGGTGTTTCTATTTATAGAGATTAGGATCTTGTCGACATCATCAGCTGATCTGTCAATCTGTCCGGCTAGTTCGAAAGATTATAATTTGCATTGACTCACTCGGGGTCTCTCTCTCTTCCTTCCATCACCTTGAGAAGGAGAATGCTTTTGTGTCTCAATCATCACCTCACACTTTGCGCTATATGTTCCGTTTACCTATGTCTCTACGATTATCTATCCTGGTGCATAACGTTTTAGTCTTAATGATAAAGTTTTCCACAGGAAGAGGCCCTTTGGCCCATCACGTCAGCGCTGGCTGTCAAGCACCAGTCTATCTATGGGGGGCACGGTGATTAGCACTGCTGCCTCATAGCGCCAAGTTCAAGTCCCGGCCTTGGGTCACTGTCTGTGTGGAGTCTGCACATTCTCCCCGTGTCTGTGCGGGTTTCTGGTTTCCTCCCACAGTACAAAAGATGTGTGGGTTAGGTGGATTGGCCATGCTAAATTGTCCCTTAGTGTCCAAAGATGTGCAGGTTAGGTGGATTGGCCATGCTAAATTGCCCCTTAGTGTCCAAAGATGTGTAGGTTAGGTGGATAGGCCATGCTAAATTGTCCCTTAGTGTCCAAAGATGTACAGGTTCGGTGGATTGGCCATGCTAAATTGCCCATTGGGGTCAGGGGGACTAGCCGGGTAAATATGCAGGGGTTACGTGGATCGGGCATGGATGGAATTGTTGGTGCAGGCTTGATGGGCTGAATGGCCTCCTTCTGCACATTCTATGATTCTATCTATTCTCATCAAAGTTTCCAAAACGTGTTCCGCAGCTTTCTCCATTCCCAAGTTCCATGTTATTTGGAATTTTTTGAGATTTTTCCCTTCTCCTCCAAATTAAAATGTTTGCCACACACGGGAGTGATCCTTGTTCTTGAGGTTAACTTGAAGTTTTTTTTAGGAATCACACATTAGACAATGAAGTTACTGTGAAAATCCCCTAGTTGCCACACTCCTGTTCGGGTTACACTGAGGAAGAATTTAGCACCTAACCAGCATGACTTTCGGACTGAGAGGAAACCCACGCAGACACGGGGAGAATGTGCAGACTCCGCACAGACAGTGACCCGAGCTACGGATCAAACCCTGGTCCCTGGTGCTGTGAGGCAGCAGTGCTAACCACTGTGCTGCTGTGCCACCCTATAACTGAGGGGGGTCTCCTCCATGTTGTCCCTACCCCCCCGTGCCCCCCCCCACCACCCGTCCCAGACTGAGAAAAAGTCATCTATTCAACTCTCTTTCCCTTCCAGTTTTAATCCATGAACTTCAATCTGTGTTACTGAGCTGTCTCACACTGGGATACAGTCTCACTCTGAAACCTGGGCGATGATGCATTCTGAGGGGACTAACAAGACAAGTTGATTCACAGAGAACGGTCGAACACTCAAAAGTACAGAGGACCAGAGGGACGTTGTAATGCCTGCCCAAAACTCCCTGAAGGCAGAGGGACGTAGATGAGGTGGTTAAGAAAGCATAATTGCCTTTATTAGCTGAGGCTTAGAATATAAGAGGGCGGCACAGTAGCACAGTGGGTTAGCACTGCTGCCTCACAGCTCCAGGGGCCTGGGTTCGATTCCCAGCTCAGGTCACTGTCTGTATGGAGTTTGCACATTCTCCTCGTGTCTGTGTGGGTTTGCTCCGGTTTCCTCCAGGTTGTGCTAAAAGTTGTCCCTTAGTGTCCTGAGAGGTGTAGGTTAGAGGGATTAGTGGGTAAATATGTAGGGATATGGGGGTCGGGCCTGGGTGGGATTGTGGTCAGTGCAGACTCGATGGGCCGAATGGCCTCCTTCTGCACTGTAGAGTTTCTATGATAAGAGAAGGGGGATTATAATGGAGCTGTGTAAAACACTGGTGAGGCCACAGCTGGAGTACTGTGTGCAGTTCTGGTCGCCACATTATAGGAAGGATGTGATCGCGCTGGAGGGGGTGCAGAGGAGATTCATCAGGATGCTGCCTGGGATGGAGCGTTCCAGCTATGAAGAGAGGCTGGTTATTCTGGATTGATTTCCTCGGAGCAGAGAAGGCTGAGGGGGGACCCAATCGAGGGGTACAGAACGATGAGGGACATGGATAGGAAGGAACTTTTCCCCTTAGTAGAGGGGGCAGAGACTGAGAAGGGATTTGAGGAAAAGTTTTTTCACCCAGAGGGTGGGGGGACTCGCTCCCTGAAAGGGGGGTTTAGAGGCGGGAACACTCACAACAGTTAGATGAGCATTTGGAACACCGTAACACACAAGGACTGGGAAATGGGGTTAAATAGAATCATAGAAACCCTACAATGCAGAAAGAGGCCATTGGGCCCATTGAGTCTGCACTGACCACAATCCAGGCCCTACCCCCACATATTTACCCACTAATCCCTCCCCAACCCACGCATCTCAGGGCACTAAGGGGCAATTTATCATGGTCAATTGTACTAACCCGTACATCTTTGGACTGTGGGAGGAAACCCACGCAGACACGAGGAGAATGTACAAACTCCAGACAGACAGTGACCTGAGCTGGGAATCGAACCCGGGTCCCTGGAGCTGTGAAGCAGCAGTGCTAACCACTGCGCCACCATGCATAGAACATAGAACCCTACAGTGCAGAGATAGGCTATTTGGCCCATCGAGTCTGCACCGATCACAATCTCACCCAGGCCCTACCCCCATATCCCTACACGTTTACCCACTAATCCCCCTAATCCACACATCCCAGGACACTAAGGGGCATTTTTTTTTAGCCGAACCCACACATCTTTGGACTGTGGGAGGAAAGCAGAGCACCCGGAGGAAACCCATGCAGACACGAGGAGAATGTGCAAACTCCACACAGACAGTGACCCGAGCCGGGAATCAAACCCGGGTCCCTGGAGCTGTAAAGCAGCAGTGCTAACCACTGTGCCACTAATACATAGGTGCTTAATGGCAGCACAGATACAATGGCTGCCCTACAATGGCGGGCTGTTCAAATACCGTGGGCATTGCAGCCAGGCTGAACCACTACTTTCCAGTAAAGGCAGCCAGCTATCAGCATAGAACCAGCATAGAACCCTACAGTGCAGAAACAGGCCCTTCGGCCCATCGAGTCTGCACCAAACACAATCCCACCCAGACCCTATCCCCATATCCCTACACATTTACCTACTAATCCCTCTAACCTACACAACCCAGGATACTAAGGGGCAATTTTAGCATAGCCAATGAACCTAACCCGCACATCTTTGGACTGTGGGAGGAAACCGGAGCACCCGGAGAAAACCCACGCAGACACGAGGAGAATGTGCAAACTCCACATAGACAGTGACCCGAGCCGGGAATCGAACCCAGGACCCTGGAGCTGTGAAGCAGCAGTGCTAACCACTGTGCTACCGTGCCGCCCCAGGAGGAGGGTAAATCCCCTCCACCTCCCCAGCTGGGATCACATTCGCCACTTCCTGCTCAGTATTTCCTTCAGCTCAGCCTGCATCAACTCGGTTCACCCCCAGGCGACAGGATGCCAGAGGTGAAAGAGACAGGCAGCATTCGACTGGGTGTGGCATCAAGGAGCCCTAGCAAAGCTGGTATCAGTGGGAATCAGGGGGCAAACTCTCTGCTGGTCAGAGATGTACACGGCACATAGGAAGATGGTTGTGGTGGTTAGCACTGCTGCCTCACAGGGACCTGGGTTCAATACCCAGCCTCGGATGACTGCTTGCATGGAGTCTGCACATTCTCCCCGTGTCTGCATGGGTTTCCTCCGGGTGCTCTGGTTTCCTCCCACAGTCCAAAATATATGCGGGTTAGGTGGATTGGCCATGCTAAATTGTCCCTTAGTGTCAGGGGGATTAACTAGGGTAAATGCATGGGGTTTGGGTTAGGGCCTGGGTGGGATTGTGGTCGGTGCAGACTCAATGGGCCGAATGGCCTCCTTCTGCACTGTAGGGAATTCTATGATTCTCGAGGGGCAATAAGGAATGGGCAATAAATATTATCAGATCTTCTTCACTCAAAGGGTGGTGAGTCTCTGGAATTCTCTGCCCGTTGAAGTGGTGGAGGCTGCCTCGCTAAATATGTTTAAGTCACGGGTAGTTTTTTGATGGACACGGGAATTAAGGGTTATGGGGAGAAAGCGGGAAAGTGGAACTGATCCACTTCAGATCAGCCACGATCTTATTGAATGGCGGGGCAGGCTCGAAGGGCTAAATGGCTTACTCCTGCTCCTATTTCTTATGTTCTTATCTGAAGAAGACATTTGTTTTAATTTGGGATACACACACACACAGAGCATGCCTTCAACCTCCCAGGTTGATGGGTTGATTTTGTGAGTATAATTAGCGCAGGCAAATTTTGTCGTCAGCTTACCCAGAGCAAGGGTCCTTCAGGCCACAGTGAGGCCAATGACGACCCCAGAGGGACAGTTGAGAGTCAACCACGTCGCTGTGGCTCTGGAGGCTAGACTGGGTAAGGACGGCAGATTTCCTTCCCTAAAGGGAACCAGATGGGTTTTTCCGTCAATGGTTTCATGGTCATCCTTTTAATTCCAGTTTTTTTTTTAATGAATTCGAATTTCACCATCCGCTCTGGTGGAATTCCTGCCCCCTACAACACTGTGAGCTTTCCCCAGTGAGTGAACTCCTTCGACTGCGAGTGAGAATTTCTCCTTCCTTTTCACAGAAACGCAGCAGTGCAGGAGGAGGCCATTCGGCCCATCGAGTCTGCACCGACTTGCCGACAGAGCATCTCATCTAGGCCCTATGCCCATAACCCCTCATTTACCCCACTAATCCTCCCAACCCACACATTTTTAGACACTAAGGGGCAATTTAACATGGTCAATCCATCTAACCTCTAGATCCATGGACACTGAGGGGCAATTTAGCATGACACACAGACACATCCACACACAAACAAGTGCTACCCTTGCGCACGTACTGACACACACACATGTACATACATGCCACACTTGCAATGCACTCTTATATACACTTACACTACACTTGTGTAATCACATGCACAGACACACACACACACAGACATACACACACACACACACATTGACATTCATACACACACACACATATGCATGTACATTCACAGGGGAGGCAGTGGTGTAACTGGTATTGTCACTCGACTAGTAATCCACACACCCAGCATAACATTCTGGGGAGCCGGGTTCAAATTCCACCATGGCAGATGGTGAAATTTGAAATTGATAAAAATCTGGCATTAAAGAATCTACTGATGGGAGCAGTGAGTGTGACCATTCTCTTGAGTGCTGTGTGTCGATGGGTGCCTCTCTGATCCTTAGTACAGATCACCCCGATTCAGTCTCAGCCCCGCTTCCCCCCCCCCGTCTCCCGCTCCACAGCCTCTGTGGTAATTAGAAAGCACCTCCATCGGCTGTTCCAGAGTTATAGAGCATGACACATCTCCAGCCTGTGGAAAGACAAATGGCCATTACTGGCGAGCGAGGCCATTAATGAGTGCATTCCGATGAAAGGCACACGGCTGTTTCATACGTGAGCTGACACTAACAATGGGGACGGCCCTTTGTAATCCTGCAGCCACTGAGCAAACACAGTATCCTTGGTGGATTAACTCTGGATTGCATTACGAGTCACTGCCCCTCACACAAATGATTACTTCATGACCTGTGTCACGTACCATTTAAGCCTTGAGTAAGCCCGTGTTTCATCATTTCCCTCCCAGCGACTATTTTCCGCACAGACAGTGGGTAGGAGCCGGTACCGAGGGATTTCGTCATCTTCTGGGGGAGGCTTGTGCATCTGGGGAAAGAGTGGGGTGGGGGGGAGAAGTTGCACCCTCCTCTATCCTGACTTCTCTTTGACCTCGTTTGACCATCAGTTTATAAACTAGAATTAGCACCAGCCTCCCCCTTGCTCCTTCCCTGTCAACGATGACACATTTTACTTCTAACCAGGAGTAATCAGAGAATCCCTACAGTGCTGAAGCAGGGCTATTCAGCCCATCGAGTCTGGGCCATAACAATCCCATCCTTTCTCTATAACACCACGCATTTATCCTGCTAATCTCCCTGACACTTTATTCAATTTAGCATGGCCAATCCACCTAACCTACACATTTTTAGACACTAAGGGACAATTTAGCATGGCCAATCCCCCTAACCTACACATCTTTGGACACTAAGGGGCAATTTAGCATGGCCAATCCACCTAACCTGCACATCTTTGGACACTAAGGGGCAATTTAGCATGGCCAATCCACCTAACCTACACATCTTTGGACACTAAGGGACAATTTAGCATGGCCAATCCACCTAACCTACACATCTTTGGACACTAAGGGACAATTTAGCATGGCCAATTCACCTAACCTGCACATCTTTGGACACTAAGGGGCAATTTAGCGTCTGTGAAACTTATGGGGTGTGTGATGATGAAAGATTCTCTGCTGCACCTCTGTGATGGCATCGGCAGTGGAATAGCAGAGTTGGAGCAAGTGTGCCAGATATAATCTGGGTCATCTTCACGTTCCAGTTATGTCAATCAGAGAGTGACGCAGCTAATAAACGGGGGATAGACAGAGAGAGAGAGAGAGACAGGGACAGATAAAAAAAACCCTAAACTGGCTTCACATTTTACAAAAAGAAAACTGAGTTTTGCCAATTTAACAATATTCAATGTCAGGGATCATCTTCCAACTGTGTGTGTCTGTGTGTTGTTGGTGTTCGTGTGTGTCTGCGTGTCCCTTCATTTCTAACCCCCTTCTCTCTCCATCTCCCCTCTCCCTTCCCTCCTCTCTTTCCCCCCTCCCCCTCTCTCTTCCTCCCTTCCCCTTCTCTCTTCTCCCCTCCCTCACCCTTCCCCCCCCCTCTACCTCCTCCCTCTCTCTCTCCCTCTCCTCTTCCCTCTCCCACTCCAGTGTCGCAGTCTCTCCATCTCTTCCCCCCCTCTGTAGGTAGTTCCAATTTCTCTCTCTCTCGGGCATTCCTTCTGTCTCCATCAGTGTTAGAGTGAGTGTGTTCCTTTCCGAAAAACCCCTTCAGCCAAATGTCAGAGAGAGAGAAGTTTCCAAAACATGTCAGTTTATACTTGGCAGCCAACATTCAGAGTCGCTCTTCATCTAAACACAGCAGCAGTTAGCGAGAGAGAGAGAGAGACACAGACAGTCATAAATAATCAATTGGAACAGAGGTTTAAATTTCATTCTGAACAGAACTGAAGGCCCAGTTCTGCTGCCCAGACTGTGGGACATTGTAATGGGGCGGCGTGGTGGCACGGTGGGTTAGCACTGCTGTATCACCGTGCCAGGGACCCAGGTTCGATTCCCGGCTTGGGTCACTGTCTGTGTGGAGTCTGCACAATCTCCCCGTGTCTGCGTGGGTTTCCTCCGATTTTCTCCCACACTCCAAAGATGTGCAGGTTGGCCCTGCTAAATTGCCCCTTTGTGTCAGGGGGATTAGCAGGGTAAATACATGGGATAGGGCCTGGGCAGGGTTGTGGTCAGTGCAGACTCGATGGGCCGAATGGCCTCCTTCTGCACTGTAGGGATTCTATGATGTGCCGGTTAAAGTTTGTCTATTGCCGTCGCAAGTAGGCTTACGTTAACGCCACAATGAAGTTACTGTGAAAATCCTCTATTTGCCACACTCTTGTTCGGGTACGCTGAGGGAGAATTTAGCACCTAACCCACACATCTTTGGAGTGTGGGAGGAAACTGGAGCACCCGGAGGAAACCCACGCAGACACGGGGAGAATGTGCAAACTCGGGAAACGAACTCGGGTCCCTGGCGAGGTGAGGCAGCAGTGCCAAGCACCATGGCAGTGACCATGTTAAATCCTCCCTCAGTGTACCCAAACGGGCACTGGAGTGTGGTGACTTGGGGATTTTCGCAGTAGTTTATAGAACCATAAATCCCTACAGTGCAGAAGGAGGCCATTCAGACTATCTGCACCGACCACAATCGCATCCTGACCCTATTCCCGTAACCCTACATATTTACCCTAAGTAGCCCCTCTGACACTTGGGTCAATTTGGCATGGCCAATCCACCTAACCCACCCATCTTTGGACTGTGGGAGGAAACCAGAGCACCCGGAGGAAACCCACGCAGACACGGGGAGAATGTGCAGATTCCACACAGAAGGTGACCCAAGCTGGGAATTGAACCCGGGTCCCCGGCGCTGTGAGGCAGCAGTGCTAACCACTGTGCTGCCCTGTGAAATTAGAATTGCGCATAAAATGTCACAGTCTTGTGACACTAACGAACAAACCTTAATCTGTCTCATCCAAATGCATTCACTGCCCCCCTCTCCCGTGACCCTGTAAAGCGTAAAATGGCTGACCAAGTACTTGAAATATGTGGTTCCAAATCTGGGCAAACATGTCCACCGATCGTTGAAAGTGGCGACGCAGGTGGAGAAGGAAGTCAAGAAGGCACAGGGCATGCTTGCCTTCATCATTGTCTATAAAAATTGGCGAGTCATGCTGCAACTGTACAGAACTTTTTTTTAGAATATTGTGTTCAATTCTGGTTGCCACACTACCAGAAGGATGTGGAGGCTTTGGAGAGGGTACAGAAAAGATTTACCAGGATGTTGCCTGGTATGGAGGGCATTAGCTACGAAGAGAGGTTGGAGAAACTTGGTTTGTTCTCACTGGAGTGAGGGAGGTTGAGGGGCGACTTGATAGAAGTCTACAAAATTATGAGAGGCACGGACAGAATGGATACTCAGAAGCTTTTTCCCCAGGGTGGAGGAGTCAATTACTAGAGGGCACAGGTTTAAGGGGCAAGGTTTAAAGGAGATGTACGAGGTAAAAAATCTGCCTCGTACATCTCCTTTAAACCTTGCCCCTTGCACCTTAAACCTGTGCCCCTTAGTAATTGACTCTTCCACCCCGGGAAAAAGCTTCTGACTGTCCACTCTGCCTGTCTTGATACGGAGTGATATCCACATAGCCCCACATGTTTACAGTGAGGCTCATAAAAATATTCCCAAAATTCACCAGGGAGCAAGGGCCTATAGATAAGCTACAAAGTAGGTGGGGGAAGGCGGTGGGGGTGGGGGGGGGTGGGGGGGGATAGAATAGCATGGCTTGCTGCAAAGGCTCAGGTCAAGAAGGAATGAGTGGAATCTGGCATGTGTGGAGTACGGAAGCCAGCAGACCAGTTAGACCAGTTCCTTCGCAAGGCAACCTCAGCACAGATACTGAGCGTGTATGTACCGCAGAGCAACCAGAAAGTCCTGGACTGCAATCGTGGAATTCTGCTCCCCTTATCCACGTCAGATTTTTAAATTCTCAATCCCCCCCTCCCCACCTCCCACCCCGATCTGCATCCTGTTTTTATGTTTTAATTTCAACAATTCTGGAATGCGCTACCGAGTAGGGTGGTGGAGGCAGGAACGTTGGACTCGTTTAAGATGCAGTTAGATAGGTACATGAGTGAAACAAGAATGGAGGGATATGGTAGGGGATATTAAATAGGGTTAAACCTCGGGAGACACCGGAAAGGCAGACTGTAAGATTAAAAATTTTTGGCTTTATTCCACAGGTGGAGGTCCACCTCGTGTCAAACATAGAACATAGAACATTACAGCACAAACAGGCCCTTCGGCCCTCGAGTTGCGCCGATCACATCAACCCCACCAATCTATAGACCTATCTATAACCCCCAATCCCATTAAACCCCATATACTCATCCAGAAGTCTTTTAAAAGACCCCAGCGAGTTCACCTTCACCACCGATGACGGCAGCCGATTCCATTCACTCACCACCCTCTGAGTGAAAAACTTACCCCTAACATCACCTCTGTACTTCCCTCCCCGCAACGAGGGGCATTCACACGGCGGGTCGTGCCTGGGCTGCTGTTGGAAGTTCCAGGAGTGGCCTAGTACTTCATGTCGGTGTGTGTGCTTGATCCTGGACCGGTAGATGGGCGCCGCAACAGCTCAGTGACTAGCACTGCTGGCTGTGCAGGCACATGGATTTGGGCCTGTGTCTGTGGGAGTTTGTGCATTCTCCCTGTGGTTGCGTGGGTTTCCTCCGGGCGCTCCGGTTTCCTCCCACACCCCAAAAATGTGCTCTCAGGCTAATCGGTTTTTACCAAATTGACACTATTTCTTCCCTGAATCTGACTGTGTAGGGTTCCATTCATAGATATGCAGGGTAGAATAGGTGTAGGGTGATGTGGCGGCGCGGGCTCGTTGGGCCGAAGGGCCTGTTTCCCGTGCTGGATTGTTCTTTGTTCTTTGTTTGTTCTTTGTAACACTAATTTTTAACGTCACTATTAAAACATTTTGCCGTTCTTGCTACCGTTAACACCCGCTTTAATCTTTAACGCTGCCATTAACAGCCCCCCCCCTTTGTTGTGCGCCCACTTCTGTCCCATCTCTCCTAGCCTCCCAACTATCCCTGACTGTCTATTTTATGATGTGGAGATGCCAACTTGGGGTAAACACAGTAAGAAGTCTTGCAACACCAGGTTAAAGTCCAACAGGTTTATTTGGTTGCAAAGGCCACGAGCTTTCGGAGTGCTGCCCCTTCAAACCCAGTGGATTCTGTGGCAAACAGAATCCAACTGGCTTTTAAACCAGCACTGCTCCGAAAGTTTGCTACCAAATAAACCTGTTGGACTTTAACCTGGTGTTGAGAGACTTCTTACTGTCTATTTTATTGCAGCCCCCACTTGTCCCTCCCCCCCCTCCCCAAACAATATAAAACCTATCGTTTTTCTATCTTTAGTGTGGCACAGTGCTGCCTCACAACATCAAGGACCCGGGTTCGATTCCCAGGTTTGGGTCACTGTCTGTGTGGAGTTCGCACATTCTCCCCGTGTCTGCGTGGGTTTCCTCCAGTCCAAAGATGTGTGGGTCAGGTTGATTGGCCGTACTAAATTGACCCTAGGTCAGCAGGGTAAATGTGTGGGGTTACGGGGATGGGGCCCAGGTGGTCGGTACAAGCTCGATGGGCCGAATGGCCTCCTTCTCTACTGTAGGGACTTATTCAAGACTTACTTAGGATTCCATGACTTCTCCTGGGTGGGATGTCCCCCTGACTTGCGGATATCCTGGTGGATGATGGGGTGGATTTAACCTTTGACCCACATTATCGACACACACAAATGGGGACCATACCCGACCTGTTTGGTTGGCCAACGCGCCGCGGGCGGGGAGTGGGGGCGAGGGAGCAATGATCGGTGATCGGAAACTTACCAGAGGGAATCGAGGCGAGGGTTTGAGAGCCAGTTGGATTCCATTTGCCGCAGGATCCAGTGGGTTCGAACGTAGCCCGAATTGGAAACTTGCCCCTTCAGGATCGGGAGTTGACGCCTGTGCTTTTGGTCTCCAGGTCGATAAATGCCTGTACCACATGCGACTATCCGACGAGGTGCTTCACGAAATTTCCAATCGCTTCCTGGTGGCGATGGAGCAAGGTCTCTGCAGGGACACCAACCCCACTTCCTCCGTCAAGATGTTGCCCACGTTTGTCAGGTCTACCCCTGACGGGACAGGTAAGAGGGAAGGGGGGGGGATTTGTTTTTGAGCGGCGCACACCAAGAAAAAGGAGAGATTGTTCTCACTCTGAGGCCAAGAGCTTAGGAATGACAGGGAGTGACTGAAGCCTGAAGGATGATGGGACACGGCAGTAATTCCTCACACTGGCTCTCCCTGCGCTTTCACCTTGGTTGCCAAGATTTACTGAGAGGGCAACATGGTGGGGCAGCACGGTGGCGCACTGCTGCCTCTCAACACCAATGATGCAGGTTTGATTCCCGGCTTGGGTCACTGTCTGTGTGGAGTTTGCACGTTCTCCCCGTGTCTGCGTGGGTTTCGCCCGGGTGCTCCGGTTTCCTTCCACACTCCAAAGATGTGCAGGTTAGGTAGATTGGCCATGCTAAATTGTCCCTTAGTGTTCAAAGATGTGTGGGTTAGGTGGATTGGCCATGCTAAATTGTCTCTTAGCGTCCCATGATATGGGTTATGTGGATTGGCCATGCTAAATTGCCCCTTTGAACCAAAGATGTGTAGGTTAGGTGGATTGGCCAGGCTAAATTGTCTCTTAGTGTCCAAAGGTGTGCGGGTTAGGTGGATTGGCCATGGTGAATGTATGGGGTTACCTAGATAGGACCTGGGTAAGATTTTTTGTTGGAGAGTCAGTGTAGACTCAATGGGCTGAATGGCCTCCTTCTGCACTGCAGGAATTCTATGACTCTAATAAGTGATCAGCCACAAGTGATACGGTTGGCGACGAGGCAAAGTGAGGAGTTGGAACTTGTTGTCCTACGAGGGTGGCAGTATCAGAGGTGATGGATGATTCCAAAGGAATGGGATGGGGACTTGAATGATAGTGGGAATGGTGGTGGGGGGGGCATGGGATCGACTAGATTAACCGGAAAGACAGACGGCATGGAATTAATTTGTTAATTACAGTCACAGAATAGAATCCCTACAGTGCAGAAGGAGGCCATTCAGCCATCTAACCTGTGCCAACAACAACTATCCCACTTAAGCTCAGTAACAGCACACATCTAGCTGGCTGATTTCCCCCAACACTCAAGGGGCAATCTACTGGGGCGGCACAGTGGGTTAGCACTGCTGCCTCACAGCGCCAGGGACCCAGGTTCGATTCCCAGCCTCGGGTCCCTGTCTGTGTGGAATCTCCCCGTGTCTGCATGGGTTTCCTCCGGGTGCTCCGGTTTCCTCCCACAGTTCAAAAGACGCGGTGGTTTGGTGCTAAATTCTCTCGCGGTGTAACCCGTACAGGAATGTAACGACTAAGGGATTTCCACAGTAACTTCATTGCAGTGTTAATGTCAGCGTACTTGTGACACTAATAAAATAAACTTTGACTGTAAACAAAACCTAACAAAGCCAATCCACCTCCTCTGCATGAACCTTCAATTGTGACTAGTTCAAATTAAACCCACATTAAAAAAAGTCTGCGTGGTATGTTAGTTACCACTTCAAACAATTAAAAAAACTTGCTTTAACCTGCTGGGGCGCCAGAGGGGAAGTAAATCACTGCAGTTGCTACATCCATGTTCCTGCGATTCCTTTTTCACCTTTTGTTTTGAAGATAGTTTTCTTTTTCCCTCGGGGGCCCTCTCCCTGGCGTCAGGGAGTCTCGCCAGAGCATGGAAATGAGGCTGATGCAAAACTATCTGTTTAAAGTTTGTTTAATAGTGCCACAAGTCGGCTTATATTAACGCTGCAATGAAGTGAAAATCCCCTAGTTGCCACACCTCCTCCTCGCACATCTTTGGACACTAAGGGACAATTTACCATGGCCAATCCACCTAACCTACACATCTTTGGACACTAAGGGGCAATTTAGCATGGCCAATCCACCTAACCTGCACATCTTTGGACACTAAGGGACAATTTAGCATGGCCAATCCACCCTAACCTACACATCTTTGGACACTAAGGGACAATTTACATTGGCCAATCCACTAACCTGCATATCTTTGGACACTAAGGGACAATTTAGCATGGCCAATCCCCTTAACCTGCACATCTTTGGACACTAAGGGACAATTTAGCATGGCCAATCCCCTTAACCTGCACATCCTTGGACACTAAGGGGCAATTTAGCATGGCCAATCCACCTAACCTGCACATCTTTGGACACTAAGGGGCAATTTACATTGGCCAATCCACTAACCTGCATATCTTTGGACACTAAGGGACAATTTAGCATGGCCAATCCCCTTAACCTGCACATCTTTGGACACTAAGGGACAATTTAGCATGGCCAATCCCCTTAACCTGCACATCCTTGGACACTAAGGGGCAATTTAGCATGGTCAATCCACCTAACCTACACATCTTTGGACACTAAGGGGCAATTTAGCATGACAAATCCATCTAACCTGCACATCTTTGGACACTAAGGGGCAATTTACATTGGCCAATCCACTAACCTGCATATCTTTGGACACTAAGGGACAATTTAGCATGGCCAATCCCCTTAACCTGCACATCCTTGGACACTAAGGGACAATTTAGCATGGCCAATCCCCTTAACCTGCACATCCTTGGACACTAAGGGGCAATTTAGCATGGCCAATCCACCTAACCCAACACGGGACTGTGGGAGGAAACTGGAGCACTCGGAGGAACCCCACACAGATATGGGGGAGAAGGCGCAGACTCCACACAAGACAGTGACCCGAGGTTGGAATCGAAGCCGGATTGCTGGCATTGTGAGGCAGGCTAACATAACGGCACTGTATGTGTGCTGGAGGATGGCATAGAAGGAAGGGGGTTGCAGCAGCTGAGATACAGAGAAGGGGGGCGTGTTTGAGCCGGATAGAGGGTGGGAGGGTGAGGATCAGGCATCATCTAACTAGAGTGTTCGCTGTGCCGGAATACTTAGAGAGTGGGGGGGGGGGCGGAGGTTATGGTTGCAAACATTATGTTCCAAAACATGAGCAGTTACCCTTGATTGAGATTCACAAAGCTGCGAATGCCCCATACGGACTTTGGTAATACAAATGGAGATATCTGATTGTTTTGTCTTTGGTTGTGGCCAAATCATCAGATATCCTAAACATTATGTCTGGAAAGTAATCTAAGCTCGCCAGCTTACTGTCTCTCTGTGCCGTCTTACACTGCAAATTCCAGACTCAAATCAGGTCTTGGGAGAGTTTGCTTTTCCTGAAACTGGGTCCACTCTCGATCGTTGGTAAAGAAAGGGGAGTCATCGACCTAACAACACTGGTTCAGCAATAATCAGTGACGGCCAGTTTGCCAGGGTCACTCCTGACCTCATTCCAGCCTTGGGTCAAACAGGGACAAAAGGACTGGATTCCAGAGGTGAAGTGGGAGTGATGGCCCTTGGCATCAAGGAGCCCTGACAAAACTGGAATCAATGGGGACCAGGGGGCAAACTCTTTGCTGTCTGGGGTCATACCTGGTACATAGGAAGATGGTTGTGGAGGGTCAGTCATCTCAGCTCCAGGACATCTCTGCAGGAGTTCCTCAGGGTTAGTGTGCAAGGCCCAACCATCTTTAGCTGCTGCATCAATGACCTTCCCTCTGTCATAAGGTCAGATAATCGCCAATGATTACACAATGTTCAGCATTATTCACCCCTCCTCAGACACTGAAACAGTCCACGTCCAAATGCAGCAAGATCTGGACAATATCCAGGCTTGGGCTAACAAGTGGTAAGGAACATTCACACCACACAAATGCCAGGCAATGTCCATCTCCAATGAGAGATGGTGTTGTGGAACACTCCCCCCGCGTGGGGCACCCCCCCCCCCCCCCCCCCGCGTCGGGGCGGGCACCCCCCCCCGCGTCGGGGCACACACACCCCCCCCCCGCGCGTCGGGGCACACTCCCACTCTCACTGCAGCCTCCTCTCTCTCTGGGTTGAGCTTGTTAGCTGTGGGTACGGTGGGATGGCTGGGTGCAGGAATGTGCTGTGTGCATGATACGGTGGAATGTCTTTGTGTGTCTCTTTGTCTGTGTGCGAGTGTGGCTAGCCGTGAGTGTAGTGCCCAGAATCTGCTTGGCGTGGCACATTCTGCCCTGCGCCAGCCATCGCTCTGCTGAAGGAGCAATGCTGGCCCCTCAGGCAGTCGCGAGCCCTCTTGTCACCGCTGAGAGGTCAATGGAGACTGGACGCTTAACCATCACGGCAGAGGCCATCACTACACGTATGTGAGAGCATCGCTGCTTCCCACATGGGAGTGTTTCAATTTGCGATTTGGTGTTTGGTTTGATGGAGAAATTTCAGAGTTTAATCACCCCTGTGTTTACTTTCTTTGTTAACGCTCCTGTCCACTTGTTTGTTGCTGTGTTCCGCTTGGAACTTGTATCACATTAGTTCCGCTTTCCCCCGGATGGACGTGAAAGCTATCGCTGCTTGGGTAACGATAAGGAGAGGGCTGATAATGAGGATACTATTTGTTTGCACAACTTATACACTTCCCCCTGAATGGTTTCTCAGAAACTAATCTTCCAGCATGACTACAGGGAAATGCGGATCTCTTTTTCTTACCCGGTACCATTTGAAATCATAGAACCCCTACAGTGCAGAAGGAGACCATTCGGCCCATCTAGTCTGCACTGACCACAATCCCACCCAGGCCCTATCCCCATATCCCTGCATATTTACCCACTAATCCCTCGAACCTACGCATCTCAGGACACTAAGGGGCAATTTCTTATCATGGCCAATCGACCTAACCTGCACATCTTTTGGACAGTGGGAGGAAACCGGGGCACCCGGAGGAAACCCACGCAGACACGAGGAGAGTGTGCAAACTCCACACAGTGACCCAAACCCAGGTCCCTGGAGCTGTGAAGCAACAGTGCTAACCACTGTGCTACCGTGCAGCCCCTTTGCTCCTTCCTTTTCCCAACTGGTGCTCCCCCCCCTCGAGTACATCCATTCCTCGCTCGATCGATTGTCTGGGTCAATAATTGAGCCCCCACCCCACCACCCGTTTCCCTGCTGTAAACCTCTACGACTCCAGTCACTCGCCTCTGCGGGTTACAGCACTTGGGATGCATAGCTGGGTATCTCTCTTAAGAGCTCAAAGCTTCCTGTCTCCAGTACCCTGTCAGGCAGCGAGTTCCAGATCCCCCCGACCCACTGGGTGACAGGATTCGGTTTAAGTTTATTTATTAGTCATGTGTAAGCTTCCATTAACGCTGCAATGAAGTTACTGTGAAAATCCCCTAGTTGCCACACTCCTCTTCGGGTTACACTGAGGGAGAATTTAGCATCTAACCATCATGTCTTTCGGACTGTGGGAGGAAACTGGGGCACCCAGAGGAAACCCACGCAGACACGGGGAGAATGTGCAGACTCCACACAGACAGTGCCCCAAGCCAGGAATCGAACCCGGGTCCCTGGCGCTGTGAGGCAGCAGTGCTAACCACTGTGCCACCCACATAAGAATTGAGGAATTATTCTTCATTTCCCAATTACTTCAAAGCTGCTAGGTGATTTAATTTGATTTATTATTGTCACATGTATTGGGATACAGTGAAAAGTATTGTTTTTTGCATGCTCTACAGACAAAGCATACCGTTCATAGAAAATGAAAGGAGAGGGTGCAGAATGTAGTATAACAGTCATAGCTAGGGTGTAGAGAAAGATCAACTTAATGCGAGGTGGGTCCATTCAAAAGTCTGATAGCAGCAGGGAAGAAGCTGTTCTTGAGTCGGTTGGTATGTGACCTCAAAATTTTGTATATTGTTACTGACGGAAGAAGGTGGAAGAGAGAATGTCCGGGGTGCGTGGGGTCCTTGATTATTCTGGCTGCTTTTCTGAGGTAGCAGGAAGTGTAGATGGAGTCAATGGATGGGAGGCTGGTTTGTGTAATGGACTGGGCTACATTTACAACTGTTTGTAGTTTCTTGCAGTCTTGGGCAGAGCAGCAACCTACTGAGCTGTGATACATCCAGAAAGAATGCTTTCTATCTGTAAAAATTGGCAAAAGTCAGAGAATCAGAGAATCCCCACTGTGCAGAATGAGGCCATTCAGCCCATCAAGCCTGCACTGACAACAATCCCACTCAGACCCTATCCCCGAAACCCCATGTGTTTACCCTGCTAATGCCCCTGACGGTAAGGGTAATTTAGCATGGCCAATCCACCTAACCAGCACGTCTTTCAGAGTGGGAGGAAACTGGAGCACCCAGAGGAAACCCACACAGACACAGGGAGAATGTGCAGACAGTGACCCAAGCCGGGAATTGAACCCGTGTCCCTGATGCTGTGAGGCAACAGGGCTAACCACTGGGTCACCTTGCCATGACCCAATCTGGCCAGTTTCGATCTGAATAATGTTCCTTTATTCTGGTCACATGCTGGGTGAACTGAGTCATCAGGATTAGGAGGAGGTCAGTTCCTCGCAGACAGAAAGTCCTGACATGCCTGTTGCCAGAAACCACCAAGCTGCAAGTGTGTTCATGTGGATCCCCTGCTGATCTGCCAGTCCTACTTCCCGGTCGCTATCCCTTCATTTGTGGGATTTCTCATTCGCCTTGACGTAGCCTCTCAGTGCCGGGGACCCAGGTTTGAGAAAACCCACGCAGGCACTGGGAGAATGCGCAAACTCCAGTCACCCAAGCAGGAAATCAAACCCCAGGTCCCTTTTCCCAATTGGTGTTCCCCCCCGCCCACCCCCCTCCCTCCTCCGCCCCTGCCCCCCCCCCCCCCCCCCAAGTACATCCATTCCTCGCTCGATCGATTGTCTGGGTCAATAATTGAGCCCCCACCCCACCACCCGTTTCCCTGCTGTAAACCTCTACGACTCCAGTCACTCGCCTCTGCGGGTTACAGCACTTGGGATGCATAGCCGGGTATCTCTCCTAAGAGCTCAGAGCTTCCCGTCTCCAGTACCCTGTCAGGCAGCGAGTTCCAGATCCCCCCGACCCACTGGGTGACAGGATTCAGTTTAAGTTTATTTATTAGTCATGTGTAAGCTTCCATTAACGCCGTAATGATGTTACTGTGAAAATCCCCTAGTAACTCCTGTTCGGGTTACACTGAGGGAGAATTTAGCACCTAACCAGCACGTCTTTCGGACTGTGGGAGGAAACCGGAGCACCCGAAGGAAGCTCACGCAGACACGGGGAGAATGTGCAGACTCCACACAGGCAGTCACCCATACTAAATTGCCCCTCAGTGTCCAAGGATGTGCTGGTTAGGGGGATTGGCCATGTTAAATTGCCACTTAGTGTCTCAGGTTATGTAGGTTATAGGGATTAGTGGGGTAAATAAGTATGGGGATTAGCATGGCCAATCCACCTAACCTGCACATCTTTGGACACTAAGGGGCAATTTAGCATGGCCAATCCACCTAACCTACACATCTTTGGACACTAAGGGGCAATTTAGCATGGCCAATCCACCTAACCTGCACATCTTTGGACACTAAGGGGCAATTTAGCATGGCCAATCCACCTAACCTGCACATCTTTGTACTGCGGGGGGAAACCAGGGCACCCGGAGGAAACCCACATGGATATGGGGAGAATGTGCAGACTCCACACAGGCGGTGACCTGAGCTGGAAATTGAACCTGGATCCCTGGTTCTGTGGGGCAGCAGCACTAACCACTGTGCCACATCCTCTAACCCACTATCCAGATCAGTGCCAGGCATGGGAACTCAAGATTTGCTATCAGTCTAGTGATACACGAGGGCACTTTGTCCACTTCCACCGCTAGTTATTCCCGGAAGGGGTCGCCAATCTGTCACTGGGGGCTTGGAATTAATGATTTAAGCTTCTGAAAATCATGAGGCTGTTCCAGCAAGACAAAGTGCAACCAAGTAAGAGCCACAATCAGAAGCTCGATTATCTGATCGAGTGGTTAATGAATTGCAAATCCTCATGAGGAAGTAATGGTTGCATTTAACAGCGTGACCACATCTACGTGCTGATCTGCGTGGTTCATTCCGAGAAAGATACTTCGTAAATATCTTTCACAGGATGAGGACATCACAGTCCAGGGCGTGCCTTTTTCTGCTGATTGCCCTGAACTGAGTGGCTCGCTCCGTCATTTCAGAAAGCAGTTAAGAGTCAACCCCATTGCCGTGGAGGCTATTAATCCCAGAAACTCAGCTGGGCAACCCAGGTTCGAATCCCGCCACGGCAGATGGTGGAATTTGAATTCAACAAAAAAAATCTGGAATTAAGAATCTACTGATGACCCATTGTCGGAAAAACCCATCTGGTTCCCTTTAGGGAAGGAAATCTGCCGTCCTTACCCCGGTCTGGCCTAGAGCCACAGAGCCACAGCAATGTGGTTGACTCTCAACTGCCCTCCAAGGGGCAACTAGGGATGGGCAATAAATACTGACCCAGCCAGTGATGCCCATGCCCCACAAATGAATTCAAAAACAAAATGTCGACTGGGTAAGGAAGGCAAATTTCCTTCCCTAAAGGGAACCAGATGGGTTTTTCCAACAATTGACAATGGTTTCACCGGGTTTTAATTCCGGATTTCTTTACAGTTGGGAACTGCCCTTAAAGACCAACCAGGTACTGACCAATCTAGTGACACAGACTGAAGGACATTGATAGGGTGGTGAGGGATTGGAATGCCCTGCCTGCTGCAGTTGTAGATGCGCCTAGTTTGAGGGCGTTTAAGAGATCCATGAATAGGTTTATGGATGGAAAGGGATTGGTTTAGGTTAGAGGGTCATTGCTTTTTAATTGGTCGGCGCAACATCGTGGGCCGAAGGTAGGAGGAATGGTAGGAAGGACTATTACTTACGTGGCGAAAAACTGCAGCAGGCGACTGTGCAGAGGGACCTCGGGGTCCTTGTGCATGAATCGCAAAAACCCAGCTTGCAGGTGCAGCAGGTGGTCAGGAAGGCGAATGGGATGCTGGCCTTCATAGCGAGGGGGATTGAATATAAAAGTAGGGAGGTCTTGCTGCAGCTGTATAGGGCATTGGTGAGGCCGCAGCTGGAGTACTGTGTGCAGTTTTGAGCGCCTTGGAGGGAGTGCAGAGGAGGTTTACTAGGCTGATACCGGAGTTGAGGGGGTTGAGCTATGAGGAGAGGCTGAATAAACTGGGCTTGTACTCGTTAGAGTTTAGAAGAATGAGGGGAGATCTCATTGAGATGTATAAGATGATGACTGGGATGGATAGGATAGAGGTGGAGAGACTCTTCCCGCTCAAAAAAGACAGTAGGACTAGGGGGCACAGCCTCAAGATAAAAGGGGGGCGGTTTAGAACGGAGTTGAGGAGGAACTTCTTCACTCAAAGGGTGGTGAATCTCTGGAATTTTCTGCCTGTTGAAGTGGTGGAGGCTGCCTCGCTAAATATTTTTAAGACGCGGGTTGATGGGTTTTTGATAAGAGAGGGGATTAAGGGTTATGGGGAGAGGGCGGGAAAGTAGAACTGAGCAGCGACAGATCAGCCATGATCTTATTGAATGGCGGGGCAGGCTCGAAGGGCTAGATGGCCTACTCCTGCTCCTATTTCTTATGTTCTCCCCTATGTACTCTATGAACGGTATGCTTTGTACATGTGACAATAATAAATCAAACAATACTTTTCACTGTATTCCAATACACGTGACAATAATAAATTAAACAATACTTTTCATTGTATCCCAATACACGTGACAATAATAAATCAAACAATACTTTTCACTGTATCCCAGTACACGTGACAATAATAAATCAAACAATACTTTTCACTGTATCCCAATACAGGTGACTATAATAAATCAAACAATACTTTTCACTGTATCCCAATACAGGTGACTATAATAAATCAAACAATACTTTTCACTGTATCCCAGTACACGTGACAATAATAAATCAAACAATACTTTTCACTGTATCCCAATACAGGTGACTATAATAAATCAAACAATACTTTTCACTGTATCCCAATACACGTGACAATAATAAATCAAACAATACTTTTCGCTGTATCCCAGTACACTTGACAATAATAAATCAAACAATACTTTTCGCTGTATCCCAGTACATGTGACAATAATAAATCAAACAATACTTTTCACTGTATCCCAATACGTGACAATAATAAATCAAACAATACTTTTCGCTGTATCCCAGTACATGTGACAATAATAAATCAAACAATACTTTTCACTGTATCC
Organism: Prionace glauca; assembly: GCA_037974335.1. Lineage (NCBI taxonomy): Eukaryota > Metazoa > Chordata > Chondrichthyes > Carcharhiniformes > Carcharhinidae > Prionace > Prionace glauca. Next base: position 18,980,607 of record CM075751.1, on the reverse strand, counting down.
CAATACACGTGACAATAATAAATCAAACAATACTTTTCACTGTATCCCAGTACATGTGACAATAATAAATCAAACAATACTTTTCACTGTATCCCAGTACATGTGACAATAATAAATCAAACAATACTTTTCACTGTATCCCAATACATGTGACAATAATAAATCAAACAATACTTTTCACTGTATCCCAATACACGTGACAATAATAAATCAAACAATACTTTTCACCGTATCCCAATACATTTGACAATAATAAATCAAATCAAAGATATCTGAATCCAGATGGAATCATTATCTGTCGATCCTGGAAAACTGACCCTCATCCTTTCTTCTCCTGTCAGAGAGCGGAGATTTCCTGGCCCTCGACCTAGGTGGCACCAACTTCCGAGTACTGAGAGTCAAGGTTTCCGACAATGGGAAGCAGAAGGTGCAGATTGAGAATCGGATCTGTGCTGTTCCGGAGGACATCATGCATGGTACCGGCAATCAGGTGGGAGCTTTGGAAAATATTACCCTCCAATGCCGTCTATATCACTTACCAGAATCCCTCCCATCACCTTCCTCCCTATATCCCTGCGTGAGTCTCCTCTGTAAGAAGTCTCACAACATCAGGTTAAAGTCCAGCAGGTTTATTTGGTAGCAAAAGCCACTAGCTTTCGGAGCGCTGCCCCTTCATCAGGTGAGACTTCTTGCTGTGTTTACCCCAGTCCAACACCGGCATCTCCACATCATGAATCTCCTCTGCTCCTGGTACAATCCCCCAGTCCCCCGCTTGGTCATTACTGGTTTGACTTCTGGGGTGTCCCACTCACCGCGGGCATCCTTAGCAGGTGGGACACGGACAATGCTAAGGTCCATTGACCTGGTGGGATTGTTCCGGCCTTGGGTGAACGTAACTGGAAAATCCGACCCCAGGGTCTCCGGGATTCTCTGAATTTCAATTTTTCACGCAGAGACTTCTCGTAGAATCAAGACTCATAGAATCCTCATAGAAAGAGGCCATCCAGCCCATCGAGTCTGCACCGACCACAATCCAACACAGGCCCTATTCAGGTAACCCTATATATTTAGCCCGTTAATACCCCTAACTCTAAGGGGCAATTTAGCATGGCCAATCCATCACCTAACCTACACATCTTTGGACACTAATAGGCAAATTAACACGGCCAATCCCCCTAACCTACACATCTTTGGACACTAAGGAACAATTTAACACAGCCAATCCATCTAACTTGCACATCTTTGGACACTAAGGGCAATTTAGTACGACCAATCCCCCTAACCTGCACATCTTTGGACTGTGAGAGGAAACCGGAGCACCTGGAGGAAACCCACACAGACTCAGGAAGAATGTGCAATCTCCACACAGACAGTGAGCCAATCGAACCTGGTCCATGGCGCCTTGAGGCGGCAGTGCCACTGTGTGCCACTAGTGTGCCACTGTGCCACCCATAAATTCTTAACTCCTTTTTTATTGAGACCGAAACTGTCCCTCTCTCCATAGCCTCCTCCAGCTACTGTATCCTCTCTGAACCCTTTCCCTTCAGTTACCCCCCCTCTCCCTCCAGATGCCCCACCGTCACCTTTGTCCCCACCACTGGAAGTCAATTTTTTCTGCCTTGGGGAACCAGCTCGGTGGCACAGTGGTTAACACTGTCGTCTCACAGTGCCAGGGAGCCGGGTTCGATTCCTGGCTTGGGAGACTGTCTGTTCGAGGATGCACATTCTCCCCGTGTCTGCGTGGATTTCCTCCGGGTGCTCCAGATTCCTCCCACGGTCCAAAAGACGCGCTGGTTAGGTGCTAAATTCTCCTTACGTGTAACCCAAACAGGAGTGTGGCGACTGGGGGATTTTCACAATAAATTAATTGCAGTGTTAACGTAAATCTACTTGTGACATGAATCAAATAAAGTAAAAAGTAAACACCCCCACTTTTAGATGCTGGAAGTGGGCAAGTTTCTTGGACTTGAAGGCTTTGAGGCATGTGGGGGGTGCGGTGCTGGCTTACCAGAAGAAGTCAATACATGAGGAAAAGCACATGGGATTGCTGGTAATGTCTTGAGACGGATAGAAGCAGATAGGCAGCAAAGAGTTGGTATAGATGAGTTTTTTTTTCTGATTGGCAATCAGTGATTAGTGGGGTTCCACAGGGATCTGTGCCAGAACCCCAAATGTCCACATTATATATTTATGATTTGGAAGAGGGAACTGAATGCATTATATTTCACATTTGCAGATGATACAAAGTTGGGTGGGAGGGTGAGCTGTGAGGAGGATGCAGAGATGATTCAGTGTGATTTGGACAGGCTGAGTGTGTGGGCATCTGCATGGCAGATACAATATAATGTGGATAAATGTGAGGTGGATAAATGTGAGATTATTCACTTTGGTAGCAAGAATAGGAAGACAGATTATTATTTGACTGGGTGTAAATTGAGAGACCTTGAGCGAGACCTTGGAGTCCTTGTGCATCAGTCGCTGAAAGTAAGCGTGCAGGTATAGCAGGCAGTAAAGAAGGCTAATGGTATGCTGGCCTTCATAGCGAGAGGATTTGAGTATAGGGATAGGGATGTTTTGCTGCAATTGTACAGGGTGTTGGTGAGGCCACATCTGGAGTATTGTATGCAGTTTTGGTGTCCTTATCTGAGGAAGGATGTTCTTGCTACAGAGGGAGTACAGTGAAGGTTTACCAGGCTGATTCCTGGGATGGCAGGTCTGTCATATGAGGAGAGACGAAGTCAGTTAGGATTATATTCACTGGAGTTTAGAAGAGTGAGAGGGAATCTCATAGAAACTTATAAAATTCTAACAGGGTTAGACAGGGTAGATTCAGAAAGAATGTTCCCGATGGTGGGGGGGGTCCAGAACTAGGGGGTCATAGTTTGAGGATAAGAGGTAAACCTTTTAGAACTGAGGTGAGGAGAAATTTCTTCACCCAGAGGGTGGTGAATGTGTGGAATTCACTCCCACAGAAAGTAGTTGAGGCCAAAACGTTGTGTGATTTCAAGAAGGAATTAGATTTCGCTCTTAAGGCTAAGGGATCGAGGGAAATAGGGGGAGGGGGGAATCAGGAATTTGAATTTGATGATCAGCCATGATCAAGATGAATGGCAGAGCAGGCTCGAAGGGACAGATGGCCTCCTCCTTCTAGTTTCTATGTAAGTTTACTGACCTGTTAGTTCCTGCCTCTCTCTGCTCACTATCTCCATGTTCACTCGGGCTAACTCAACACTCACAGGACCCGATCGCCCTCTGCTGTTCCCTCATGGTAATGCATACTGAATGGTTCTTTCTATCCCCCCCCGCCATCTCTCAGCTGTTCGATCACATCGCCAACTGTCTCGGAGACGTGATGGAAGAATTGGACATCAAGGATCAGAAGCTACCCCTGGGGTTCACCTTCTCCTTCCCCTGTCAACAAACAAAACTGGACGAGGTGAGTGAACTCTTTCAGGCTGCTGCGGGTCAATAGCGGGACGGAGGACCTCATTCTGCACTCACATGTCTCAACATCCCTACAGTGCAGAAAGAGGCCTTTTGGCCCATCAGGTTTGCACCTATCCTCCGTCAAAGCATCTTACATCCCCTGCCCTATTCCAGTAACCCCACGTATTTATCCTATTAATCGAAACATCTTTGGACACTAAGGGACAATTTAGCATGGCCAATCCACCTTACCTGCACATCTTTGGACACTAAGGGGCAATTTAGCATGGCCAATCCACCTAACCTGCACATCTTTGGACACTAAGGGGCAATTTAGCATGGCCAATCCACCTAACCTGCACATCTTTGGACACTAAGGGACAATTTAGCATGGCCAATCCACCTAACCTACACATCTTTGGACACTAAGGGACAATTTAGCATGGCCAATCCACCAAACCTGCACATCTTTGGACACTAAGGGGCAATTTAGCATGGCCAATCCACCTAACCTACACATCTTTGGACACTAAGGGACAATTTAGCATGGCCAATCCACCAAACCTGCACATCTTTGGACACTAAGGGGCAATTTAGCATGGCCAATCCACCTAACCTACACATCTTTGGACACTAAGGGGCAATTTAGCATGGCCAATTCACCTAACCTATACATCTTTTGACACTAAGGGGCAATTTCTCAAGGCCAATCCACCTAACCTGCACATCTTTGGATACTAAGAGACAATTTAGCATGGCCAATCCACCGAACCTGCACATCTTTGGAAACTAAGGGACAATTTAGCATGGCCAATCCACCTAACCTACACATCTTTGGACACTAAGTGGAAATTTCTCAAGGCCAATCCACCTAACCTGCACATCTTTGGATAATGTGAGTTGCAGTGAATAAATGTGATAAATAGAAATGCCACCAAGGCTTGGTTGGGTGTTGTTTCCAATCATGCAGAATCTAGGGTGGCGAGAGTATAGAAACATCCTAAAAAGATTTGGGATGCGGGGGTTTGGTGGTAGGAGGCCGTGCAGATGACTTGCCAAATCACAGCGAATTCTCTATCTTGTTCCTGCTGTCAGGAGGTCCCAACGAGAGGAGTCACTCCTTCACTGAGCACGGACGTGGTGTGGGAATCTATAATGTCACAGCCCAGACTCTGAAGCCATGGGTTCAAGTCCCACCGGGTGGACTTGAAGTTCGACAACTGAATAAATTCAATTCTTTCAGAAAAGCAAAAGTTGAAAGTTGGTCCTTGTAATAGTGACCATTGTCGGAAAAACCCATCTGGTTCCCTTTAGGGAAGGAAATCTGCCGTCCTTACCCCGGTCTGGCCTACATGTGACTCCAGAGCCACAGCAATGGGGTTGACTCTCAACTGCCCTCCAAGGGGCAACTAGGGATGGGCTATAAATACTGGCCCAGCCAGTGACACCCATGTCCCACAAATGAAAAACAAGAAACCCTTTTAGGGAAGGAAATCCGCCATCCTTACCTGGTCTGGCCAACTTGTGACTCCAGAGCCACAGCGTAGAGTCACAGAGGTTTACAGCATGGAAACAGGCCCGTCGGCCCAACTTGTCCATGTCACCACTTTTTTTTAACCACTAAGTTAGTCCCAACTGCCCGTGTTTGGCCCATATCCCTCTATATACCCACTGTATCCATGTAACTGTCTAAACACTTTTTAAAAGATAAAATTGTACCCGTGTTTACTACTACCTCTGGCAGCTTATTCCAGACACTCACCACCCTCTGTGTGAAAAAATTGCCCCTCTGGACACTTCTGTATCTCTCCTGTCGCACCTTAAACCTCTGCCCTCTAGTTTTAGACTCCCTTACTTTTGGAAAAAGATATTGACTATCTAGCTGATTTGTGCCCCTCATCATTTTATAGACCTTTATAATTTGTGGCTGACTCTCAACTGCCCTTTGAACAAGGGCAACTAGGGGTGGGCAATAAGTGCTGGCCCTTGCTCAGCGATACCCACGTCCCATGGAAGAATAAAAATAAAGCAGGGAGAAATTGATTTGGTTTTCTTAGTTGGCCAGGGAGTTGGGCATTTTTCTGTTTCGCCAATGGGGACTGGGGAAGAATTGGGCAAGGGGGAGAAGGTGGATATCATAGTGGCACTGATTTCTGAAACACCAGTCAGATTGGAGTGCCGCACAATATCGCTCCCGGAGCAGGTCATTCACGAGAGGGCATGTATTCCCGCCAACTGGCAATTTCGATGTACGGATGAAGGGAACGTGCGGGAAGACTTTCTTCCCAGCCTCGGGCACCACCCTCACTGCAAGGCGGGAGTCTCGTTTCCCTTGCAACGATTCCTGCCTGTGTTGCAATGCCAGCTGAGCGCCCCGGTCCTCGTCTACCTCACAGTCCAATCTTTCTGGATATTCTCTCTCTCTCTCTCCTGCTTAGTGTCCTTTTCTTCCATTCACGCCCATTATTAATAGAACAAAAGAACAAAGAAAATCACAGCACAGGAACAAGCCCTTTGGTCCTCCAAGCCTGCATCGACCATGCTGACTGACATCTAAAACATCCCTACCCTTCCGGAGACCATATCTCTCTATTCCCATCCTATTCATGTATTTGTCCAGATGCCTCTTAAAAGCCACTATTGTATCTGCTTCCACTACCTCCCCTGGCAGCGAGTTCCAGGCACCCACCACCCTCTGTGTAAAAAATCTGCCTCGTACATCTCCTTTAAACCTTGTCCCTCGCCCCTTAAACCTGTGCCCCTCAAATTATAATTGATTTGATTTATCTTTGGCACTTGCACTGGGATACAGTGAAAAGTATTGTTTCTTGCGCACTATACAGACAAAGCATACCGTTCATAGAGAAGGAAAGGAGCGAGTGCAGAATGTAGTGTGCAAAATGTTGACTCTTCCACCCTGGGAAAAAGTTTCTGTCTATCCACTCTGTCCATGCCTCTCATAATCTTGTAGACTTCTATCACGTTCCCCCCTCAACCTCCGTCGCTCTAGTGAGAACAAACCAAGTTTCTCCAACCTCTCCTCATAGCTAATGCCCTCCATACCAGGGAAACATCCTGGTAAGTCTTTTCTGTACCCTCTCCAAAGCCTCCACATCCTTCTGTAAGTGTGGTGACCAGAATTAAAAGTTTAAAAGTTAAAGTTTATTTATGAGTCACACGTAAGGCTTACATTAACACTGCAATAAAGTTACTGTGAAATTCCCCGAGTTGCCACAGTCTGTTCGGGTCAATGCCCGTAACCAGCATGTTTTTGGGAGGAAACCGGAGCACCCAGAGGAAACACACCCAGACATTGAGAGACACAGATAGCACAGTAGTTAGCACTGCTGGTTCACAGCCTGGATTCGATTCCTGGCATGGGTCATTGTCTGTGTGGAGTTTGCACATTTTCCTCATATCTGAGTGAGTTTCCTCCGGGTGCTCTAGTTTCCTCCCACAGTCCCAGGATGTGCAGGCTCAGTTGATTGGCCATGTTAAAAATTGTCCCTTAGTGTCCTGAGATGCATAGGTGGCAGTCATTTCAGCCCTGGGAAAAAGCCTCTGAGAATCCACCCTATCTGTACCTCTCAGCATCTTACATACCTCTATCAGGTCACCTCTCAGCCTTTGTCTCTCCAAGGAGAAAAGACCTGGCTCCCTCAAACTATCTTCATAAGGCATGCCACTCAACATAAGAACATAAGAACATAAGAAATAGGAGCAGGAGTAGGCCATCTAGCCCTTCGAGCCTGCCCCGCCATTCAATAAGATCATGGCTGATCTGTCGTGATTCAGCTCCACTTTCCCGCCCTCTCCCCATAACCCTTAATCCCTTCTCTTATCAAAAACCCATCAACCCGTTTCTTAAAAATATTTAGCGAGGCAGCCTCCACCACTTCAACGGGCAGAGAATTCCAGAGATTCACCACCCTTTGAGTGAAGAAGTTCCTCCTCAACTCTGTTCTAAACCGCCCCCCCCTTTATCTTGAGGCTGTGCCCCCTAGTCCTACTGTCTTTTTTGAGCGGGAAGAGTCTCTCCACCTCTATCCTATCCATCCCATTCATCATCTTATACGTCTCAATGAGATCTCCCCTCATTCTTCTAAACTCTAACGAGTACAAGCCTAGTTTATTCAGCCTCTCCTCATAGCTCAATCCCCTCAACTCCGGTATCAGCCTAGTAAACCTCCTCTGCACTCCCTCCAGGGCCAAAACATCCTTGCGCAGGTGCAGCGCCCAAAACTGCACACAGTACTCCAGCTGCGGCCTCACCAATGCCCTATGGAGATTACAGGGACTGGGAACATCCGAGATGTGGAGATTTTTCAAGGAGCAGCTATTGCGGGTCTGTGATAAGTATATCCCTGTCAGGCAAGGAGGATTTGGTAGGCCCAGGGAACCATGGTGCACCAAAAAAGTTGATTCGTTGGTTAGGAAGAAAAAGGAGGCTTATGTTCGGATGAGGCTTGAGGGCTCAGGTAGTGCATTAGAAAGTTTTAGATTGGCTAGGAGGGAGTTGAAGAGGGAGTTAAGAAGGGCCAAAAGAGGGCATGAGATGATTTTGGCTGATAGGATTAAGGAGAACCCTAAGGCGTTTTACAGGTATGTCAAGAACAGAAGGTTGGTTAGGACAAGATTAGGGCCAGTTACAGACAGTAGAGGGAAGTTGTGTGTGGAACCGGAGGAGATTGGAGAGGCGTTGAACCAATATTTCTCTTCGGTGTTCACGCAAGGGGACAGGAATGTAGCTGAGGAGGACACTGGGGTGCAGGGGTGTGAAATAGATAGTATTGCAGTTGATACGGGGGATGTGCTGGATATTTTAGAGGGTTTGAAAATAGATAAGTCCCCTGGCCCAGATGGGATTTACCCGAGGATTCTTTGGGAGGCAAGAGGGGTGATTGCGGAGCCTCTGGCTCTGATCTTCAGGTCGTCGTTAGTCTCTGGTATAGTACCAGAAGATTGGAGGACAGCAAATGTTGTCCCATTGTTTAAGAAGGGGAGAAGGGACTTCCCTGGGAATTATAGACCGGTGAGTCTTACTTCTGTGGTGGGTAAGGTTTTGGAAAGGATTATTAGAGACAGGATTTATAGTTATTTGGAAAGTAATGAGTTGATAAGAGATAGTCAGCATGGTTTTGTAGCGGGTAGGTCATGCCTTACTAACCTTATCGAGTTCTTTGAGAAAGTGACCAAAGAGGTGGATAGGGGTAAGGCAGTTGATGTGGTGTATATGGATTTTAGCAAGGCGTTTGATAAGGTTCACCATGGTAGGCTTCTGCAGAAAATGCAGATGTATGGGATTGGGGGTGATCTAGGTAATTGGATCAGGAATTGGCTAGCAGATAGGAGACAGAGAGTGGTGGTTGATGGGAAATATTCGTCATGGAGTTCGGTTACAAGTGGTGTGCCTCAGGGATCTGTTTTGGGGCCACTGCTGTTTGTAATTTTTATTAATGATCTGGATGAGGGTACAGTTGGGTGGATTAGTAAGTTTGCTGATGACACCAAAGTCGGAGGTGTGGTAGATTGTGAGGAAGGGTGTCATAGTTTGCAGGATGACTTGGAAAGATTGCAGAGCTGGGCTGAGAGGTGGCGAATGGAGTTTAATGTGGAGAAGTGTGAGGTAATTCATTTCGGTAGGAATAACAGATGTGTTGAGTATAGGGCTAACGGGAGGACTTTGAATAGTGTGGAGGAGCAGAGGGATCTAGGTGTATGTGTACATAGATCCCTGAAAGTTGGGAATCAAGTAGATAAAGTTGTTAAGAAGGCATACGGAGTTTGGCGTTTATTGGTAGGGGGATTGAATTTAGGAGTCGTAGCGTCATGATGCAACTGTACACATCTCTGGTGCGGCCGCACTTGGAGTTTTGTGTGCAGTTCTGGTCCCCACATTACAAGAAGGATGTAGAGGCTTTGGAGAGGGTGCAGAGGAGGTTACCAGGATGTTGCCTGTATGGAGGGGAGATCCTATGAGGAGAGATTGAGAGATTTGGGGTTGTTTTCGCTGGAAAGAAGGCGGCTAAGAGGGGATCTCATTGAAACATATAAGATGATTAGAGGTTTAGACAGGGTAGATAGTGATAGCCTTTTTCCTAGGATGGAGAAAGCTAACACGAGGGGGCACGATTTTAAATAGGGGGGGTAGTTATAGGACAGATGTCAGGGTAGGTTCTTTACCCAGAGGGTGGTGAGGGACTGGAATGCCCTGCCAGCTGCAGTTGTAAATGCACCTAGTTTGGGGGCGTTTAAAAGATCTGTGGATAGGTTTATGGATGATAAGGGATTGGTTTAGGCTAGTGGGTCATTGTTTTGTAACTGGTCGGCGCAACATCGTGGGCCGAAGGGCCTGTTCTGCGCTGTAATGTTCTATGTTCTATGTTCTATGTTCTATACAGCTGCAGCAAGACCTCCCTACTTTTATATTCAATCCCCTTCGCTATGAAGGCCAGCATCCCATGTAACATCCTTGTAAATCTCCTCTGCACCTGTTCAATGGCTTCCACATCCTTCCTGTAATGAGGTAACCAGAACTGAGCACAGTACTCCAAGTGGGGTCTGACCAGGGTCTTATAAAACCTCCTGACTCCTAAACTCAATCCCTCAATTGATGAAGGTTAGTTCACCCTATGCCCCTTCTTAACCACATTCTCTACCTGCAAATGGCCTCTCTCTGTGCCGTAGGGATTCTATTCTAACGTGCAAACTCCACACAGACAGTGACCCAAGCCGGGAATCGAATCCAGGTCCCTGGCGCTGAGAGGCAGCGGCGCTAACCACTGTGCCACAGGTGAACGCTACATTCCAAGCGTGGCCTAATTAGAGTTCTATACAGTTGCCACGTGACTTGGCCAATTTTTAAACTCAATGTCCTCTTGTAACCCCTTAACCTTCTTTCTCTTTCCCATCTCCACCGCAGAGCCTGTTGGTGAACTGGACGAAAGGGTTCAAGGCGAGTGGCGTGGAGGGCAGAGATGTGGTCAGCCTGCTGCGCCAGGCAATTGAGAGGCGAGGGGTAGGTAGCAGTCTGCTGCGGAAGTGCCCGTTCTTTCCCAGAACTCTGGGAGAAATGTCAGCGGCCTGACGCCTTCGAGCTCGATGGCCGCCCCCCCCCCCCCACTTTTATTTTCTTCTTGCGAGGCGATGGTTGACCTCTTTGACCTCCCCCCCCCCTTCTCCTGCAGGATTTTGACATCGACATCGTGGCGGTGGTGAATGACACGGTGGGGACCATGATGACTTGCGGCTATGACGATCACAACTGCGAGATCGGGCTGATTGTCGGTAGGTTGGGCCAGTTCGGCTCTGCCCGTTGCTGAGTTGGTTGGGGGGGGGGGGGGGGGGGGAGTTGGCAGAATAGAACTCTGCGTGCACAGGGCCTGCTGAGGAAGGCACTATCCCAGCATCTGTCACAGCCTGCGGCCTTGTCCACCTGTCTGAATTTGACGGCCAAACCAGCTCAGTTTGCTCACGCCGTTGTTTATCTTCTCTATCCTGTTAGCTTGAGTAAAGTTGGGTCGTGTCCCATATTGGACCCAGGGCTTAAGTCGTGAAGGAGCGCATTAAAAGTCACTTTACGTTGTGTTGCGGCCTAGTCAGGCTTTGGGAGCTCCCCGTGCTAAACTCTGCATTCAGTTGATGGGGGGGGGGGGGGGGGGGGGGAATGCATCACTGAGGTGCAAGATGGAGACGGGCAGGAGAGAGAAGCCAAGGTCCAGATGGGCCAATTCATCTAAGGAACGGCAGTGGTTAGCACTGCTGTCTCACGTCGCCAGAGACTCGGGTTCAATTCCTGGCTTGGGTCACTGTCTATGTGGAGTTTGCCCGTGTCTGCGTGGGTTTCCTCCGGGTGCTCCGGTTTCCTCCCACAGTCCGAAAGACGTGCTGGTTAGGTGCTAAATTCTCCCTCAGTGTAACCCGAACAGGAGTGTGGTGACTAGGGGATTTTCACAGTAACTTCATTGCAGTGTTAATGTCAGCCTACTTGTGAAACTAATAAATATTAAATAAGAAGCAGGACTAGGCCACTCTGCCCTTTCAGCCTGCTACCCCATTCAATAAGGTATGGCCAACTTGATTGGAACCGCAACCTTTCACCCTATCAAGAATCATTCTAGCCCACCCTCAAGAAATATTCAAAGTTTAATTGTTTATTAGTGTCACAAGTAGGCTTACATTAACACTGCAATGAAGTTAATGTGAAAATCCCCTAGTCGCCACATTCCGGAGCCTGTTCGGGTTACACTGAGGGAGAATTTAGCACCAAACTTGCACGTCATTGGAGTGTGAGAGTACCCAGAGGAAACCCACGCAGACACGGGGAGAATGTGCAGACTCCACACAGACAGTGACCCGAGCCGGGAATCGAACCCGGGTCCCTGGTGCTGTGAGGCAGCAGAGCGAAGTGCTGTGCCAGCATAAAGAAGTCTCACAAGACCAGGTTAAAGTCCAACGGGTTTATTTGGAGCTTTCGGAGACTCAATTGCAGGATAATTACGGACTGGAATGCGAAGAATGGTTGGGATGTGAGTTTTCCAGGTACAGACAGTACAAGTGGAGAGAGGGGTAATCACAGTTTAAAGAGGCGTGAACTGTCTCCAGCCGGGACAGTTAATGAGATTTTGCTGTTGAAACTGATTGCCAAGTTCCACACACGCATGAGGACGTCTCCAAACGGGATCTTGGGTTCACATCACTTTTTTTTTTACCCCTTTATTCCAATCTAATCAAGTCAGATTAAACCCAATTCAGAGTCCCAACAAATTGGGACATTCCCGATCCAAGCTGACAAGAGGTCTCCTGTCTTGGGCTTGATCTACATGATCCAAGCTGACTGGAGTAGGTGTAGCTCCTCCTCCAGGGCTTGATCCAATTTGCATCTTAGCCAAAAGGCCGAGATGCCGCTTTAAAAAATTGCTTCAAATGAAGCTGAATTGCAACCTAATGACTTCAATCAAGTGCAGCATGTCGACCCTACACTTGATCGACACTAACAGACTACACTTGATCTTAGCCAAAAGGCCGAGAAGATCTTGGGTTCACATCACACTGCGTGTAACCCCCATCATTTGGTCTAGGTTTGCAAAATCTGACTAACTGTCCCGCCTTGAGACAATTCACACCTCTTTAACCTGTGATTATCCCTCTCTCAACACGTACTGTCTGTACCTGGAAAGACTTGATTACCTGTAAAGACTCACATTCCAACCATTCTTTATGTAACTATCCTGCAGTTGTTTGGGGGCCTATATACGTCGTGTTTGTGGAACCCACCTCCCCACTCACCTGATGAAGAAGAAGCGCTCCAAAAGCTTGTGATTCCAAATAAACCTGTTGGACTTTAACCTGGTGTTGTGAGACTTTTTAAACTGTGCCCACCCCAGCCCAACGCCGGCATCTCCACATCATGACCACACAGACTCTGCTTCCACTGCCTTTTGAGTGTTCCAACGAGGCGCGTGTACCAAGAGAAAGAAAAATGACTTTGTTTCCATCTTTAATGAGGACCTCCCGCGCCGACCTCCTTTTGAAGTGGGAGACCTCACCTCTGTCTGGGTAGCACAGTGGCACAGCAGTTAGCACTCGCATGGGTCACTGCCCTGGCTTGGGTCACTGTCTGTGCGGAGTCTGCACATTCTCCCCAGTGACTGCGTGGGTTTCCTCCGGTTTCCCACTACAGTACAAAGATGTGCAGGTTAGGGGAATTGGCCATGTTAAATTGCCCCTTAGTGTCCAAAGATGTGCAGGTTAGGGGAATTGGCCATGTTAAATTGCCCCTTAGTGTCCAAAGATGTGTAGGTCAGGTGGATTGGCCATGCTAAATTGCCCCTTAGTGTCCAAAGATGTGCAGGTTAGGTGGATTGGCCATGCTAAATTGCCCCTTAGTGTCCAAAGATGTGTAGGTTAGGTGGATTGGCCATGCTAAATTGTCCCTTAGTGTCCAAAGATGTGTAGGTTAGGTGGATTGGCCATGCTAAATTGTCCCTTAGTGTCCAAAGATGTGTAGGTTAGGTGGATTGGCCATGCTAAATTGTCCCTTAGTGTCCAAAGATGTGCAGGTTAGGTGGATTGGCCATGCTAAATTGCCCCTTAGTGTCCAAAGATGTGCAGGTTAGGTGGATTGGCCATGCTAAATTGCCCCTTAGTGTCCAAAGATGTGCAGGTTAGGTGGATTGGCCATGCTAAATTGCCCCTTAGTGTCCAAAGATGTACAGGTTAGGTGGATTGGCCATGCTAAATTGTCCCTTAGTGTCCAAAGATGTGTAGGTTAGGTGGATTGGCCATGCTAAATTGCCCCTTAGTGTCCAAAGATGTACAGGTTAGGTGGATTGACCATGCTAAATTGCCCCTTAGTGTCCAAAGATGTACAGGTTAGGTGGATTGGCCGTGCTAACTTGGCCCATGGTGTCAGCGGATGAACTAGGGTAAACATATGATGTTATGGGGATAAGGCCCGAGTGGAATTGTGGTTGGTGCAAGCTTGATGGGCTGAATGCACTGTCGAGATTTTATGGATTCTAAGATCGGAAAACACTGAATGGATTCCGGCTTCTCATGACCCAAACCGAGAGGCGCTCGTCAAAAGCAAATGCTTCTCAGGGACGCTTCAGCGGGGAGTCTAACTAGGTGTCGTTCCCTTGGTGGTAACTCGATTGCCTGTTGCCTCTGCAGGTACAGGCACCAACGCCTGTTACATGGAGGACATGCGACATATTGAACTGGTGGAAGGTGACGAAGGGCGAATGTGCATTAATATGGAGTGGGGAGCATTTGGGGACTTGGGCGAGCTCAAGGACATTCGCACTGAGTTTGACCAAGATATCGACAGAGGTTCCATCAATCCCGGCAAACAGCTGTAAGTCTGAGACCTCGTACTTATGCTTTTTATTTGATTCATCCATGGGACATGGGTGTCGCTGGCTGGGCCAGTATTTATTGCCCATCCCTAGTTGCCTGAGGGCAGTTGAGAGTCAACCACATTGCTGTGGTTCTGGAGTCACATGTGGGCCAGACCGGGGTAAGGACGGCAGATTTCCTTCCCTAAAGGGAACCAGATGGGTTTTTCCAACAATGGTTTCATCAGGAGATTCTTAATTCCAGATATTTTAAAAATTGAATCCAAATTCCACCATCTGTCGTGGCAGGATTTGAACCCGGGTCCCCAGAACATTAGCTGAGTGATAGCTTAGCAATAATACCACTAAGCCGTCACCTCCTCTAGTTAGTAGATTACCAATCGAGAGGCTTTAAACTTCTATGAAGCACGAAAATCCACCTGACTCACCCACGTCCTTCAGTGAAGGAAATCTGCCTTCCTTACTAAGCCTGGCCTACGCGTCATAGAGTCTTACAGCACCAGGAGAGGCCCTTCGGCCCATCATGTCCGTGCTGGCCACCAAGCACCTCTGTGTTCATATCCCAGCACCCGCGATGTTGGGTTGAGATTACAGATCGATCAGCCGTGATCTCATGCAATGGCGAAGCAGGGTCGAGGATTGCTCCATAAGACCATCAGATGGAGGAATCAGAAGTAGGCCATTCGGCCCATTGCGACTGATCTGATAATCCTCCACTCCTTTTATCCCCGTGGCCCTAATTTGTATGGTGGGGAACACTCTGAATGAATCTGGCACATCGCAGCAACAAGCTAATAGATGGTGGTAGCGTCGCTGGGCTAGTAATCCAGAGGCCCGACGTAATGCTCTGGGGATCTGGGTTCGAATCCTGCCACGGCAGATGGGGAAACTTGAATCCAGATATATCTGGAATTAAATACTGGGTGGCACAGTGGTTAGAACTGCTGCCTCACAGCGCCAAGGACCCGGGTTCGATTCCCAGCTTGGGTCACTGCCTGTGTGGAGTTTGCACATTCTCCCCGTGTCTGCATGGGTTTCCTCCGGGTGCTCCGGTTTCCTCCCACAGTCCAAAGATGTGCAGGTTGGGTGGATTAGCCATGCTAAATTGCCCCTTAGAATCCCGGGATGTGTAGGTTAGAGGAATGGCAGGGTAAATATGTGGGGTTACTGGGATAGGGCCTGGTTGGGATTGTTGTTGGTGCAGACTCGAAGGGCCAAATGGCCTCCTTCTGCCCTGAAGGCATTCTATGATTTAGTGATGACCATGAAACTATCACTGATTGTGGTACAAACCCATCAGGGTCACATGTCCTTTAGGGAATCTACCATCATTACCCAGGCTGGCCTACAGTAATAGCACTGCTGCTCACTGCGCCAGGGACTCAGGTTCAAATCCAGCCTTGGGTCACTGTCTGTGTGGAGTTTGCACATTCTCCCCGTGTCTAAATGGGTTTCCTCCCACAGTCCAAAGATGTGCAAGTTAGGTGGATTGGCCATGCTAAATTGTCCCTTAGTGTCCAAAGATGTGCAGGTTAGGGGGATTGGCCATGCTAAATTGTCCCTTAGTGTCCAAAGATGTGTAGGTTAGGTGGATTGGCCATGCTAAATTGCCCCTTAGTGTCCAAAGATGTGCAGGTTAGGTGGATTGGCCATGCTAAATTGCCCCTTAGTGTCCAAAGATGTGCAGGTTAGGTGGATTGGCCATGCTAAATTGCCCCTTGGCCATGGGAAATGTATGGGGTTATGTGGAGGGGGCGGGTGAGAGGTAAAATATTCCGTCTGAGCGATGGTGCAGAGGCGATGGGCTGAATGGCCTGTTCTGCACTGTAGGAAGGCTACAATTCTGTGGGATCTGTGATACGGTGACTCCAGATCCACAACAAATATGTGTGACTCCAAAAGAGAAAGGCTGACAAGCCAGTTGGTCAGAGAGCAATTAGGGATGAGCAATAAATGCCCCACATCCGATGGACGAATTATACAAACTGCATATGGTACAGCCCATTTAACCCGTCCAAATCTGCGCCTCCTAGGTTTGAGAAGATGATTAGTGGGATGTACATGGGAGAACTTGTCCGTATCATTCTTGTCAAGATGGCTAAGGATGGACTGCTGTTTGGCGGAAAGATCTCACCCGATCTCCTCATCAAGGGACACTTTGAGACAAAATAC
The DNA here is from genome assembly GCA_037974335.1 of Prionace glauca. NCBI lineage: Eukaryota > Metazoa > Chordata > Chondrichthyes > Carcharhiniformes > Carcharhinidae > Prionace > Prionace glauca. Next base: position 18,964,150 of record CM075751.1, on the reverse strand, counting down.
GTCTCTGCCATCGAGGGGTAAGTCTTCCCCGCTCCACCGCGACCCCCCCCCCCCGGCAGATATCCGGCGAGCCCTCATAATGCAGCATAATTTGGATGAATGTGAGCTTATTCACTTTGGAAGCAAAAACGAGGCAGATTTCCACCTGAATGGCTGTAAATTGGGAAAGAGGAGTGTGCAGAGGGATCTGGGTGTCCTTGTGCACCAGTCACTGAAGGTACAGTAGGCAGTAAAGAAGGTAAATGGTATGTTGGCCTTCACTGCGAGAGATTTCAAGTACAGGAGCAGGGATGTGTTGTTGCAATTATACAAGGCCTTGGTGAGACCACACCTAGAGTATTGTGTGCAGTTCTGGTCTCCTTTTCTGAGGAAGGATGTTCTTGCTCTCGAGGGAGTGCAGCGAAGGTTTACTAGGCAGATCCCAGGGATGGCGGGACTGATGTATCAGGAGGGATTGACTGGGTTAGAATTGTTTTCACTGGAGTTCAGACAAATGAGGAGGGGGGGAATCTCAGAGATTTATAAAATTCTAACAGGACAGGGTAGATGTTCCCGATTGTGGGGGGAGTCCAAAACCAGGGGGTCACAGTCTGAGGATTCGGGGTAGACCATTTAGGACGGAGATGAGGAGACATTTCTTCACCCGGTGAGCCTGTGGAATTCATTACCACAAGAAGTAGTTGATGCCAAAACATTGAATGTATTCGAGAGGCGACTGGATATAGGACTTGGGGTGAATGGGATCAAAGGTTATGGGGAGAAAGCAGGATTAGACTATTGAGTTGGACAATCAGCCATTATCGTGATGAATGGCAGAGCAGGCTCGAAGGGCTGAATAGCCTCATCCTGTGCCTATCTTCTATAACAAAAGTAAGATACATGCTTTGGAGAGGGTGCAAAGGAGGTTTACCAGGATGTTGCCTGGTATGGAGGGGAGATCCTATGAGGAGAGGCTGAGAGATTTGGGGTTGTTTTCGCTGGAAAGAAGGCGGCTAAGAGGGGACCTCATTGAAACATATAAGATGATTAGAGGTTTAGACAGGGTAGATAGTGATAGCCTTTTTCCTAGGATGGAGAAAGCTAGCACGAGGGGGCACGACTTTAAATTAAGGGGGGGTAGTTATAGGACTGATGTCAAGGGTAGGTTCTTTACCCAGAGGGTGGTGAGGGACTGGAATGCCCTGCCAGCTGCAGTTGTAAATGCACCTAGTTTGGGGGCGTTTAAGAGATCTGTGGATAGGTTTATGGACGAAAAGGGATTGGTTTAGGCTAGTGGGTCATTGTTTTGTAACTGGTCGGCGCAACATCGTGGGCCGAAGGGCCTGTTCTGCTGTAATGTTCTATGTTCAACTCTTGTGAAGTTAGCTAGTGTGATTGTAGATTGGTGTTTGGAACATAATAAGAACATAAGAAATAGGAGGCTGCCTGCTCCCCACTACCCTTAATTCCTTTGTTGATCAGAAATCTATCTACCCGCGACTTAAACATATTCAACGAGGTAGCCTCCACCACTTCAATGAGCAGAGAATTCCAGAGATTCATTACCTCTGAGAGAAGTTCCTCCTCAACTCTGTTCTAAACTTCTAAACTGACCCCTCCTTATTTTGAGGCTGTGCCCTCTAGTTCTAGTTTCCTTTCTAAGTAGAAAGAATCTCTGTTTTATTCGGGAATAGTTAATAGTTAGAAGGGATTTATTCAGTTTGTTAATAGTTTAATTAATTAGTTCATTGTCAGTTAGATAAATAAATTGTTACGGGTTGATTTTAGAGAGAGCGTTGGGGATTTATTTTGTATTTATCCATTCGGAGATCGCACCACTTCACACACACTTTTTACAGATTATAAGGTGAGGTATTCCTCTTTGGATGTTTCGGTGTTAGTTCTCGGGAGGCGGGGGCTAAACTCTGGTTTATAACGTAACTAAAAAAGTGAAACACAATTGGAACCATCTTTTAAAAATTAGCAAATGCTTTTCTGATACAAAAGATAGGTGGAGTTGTGAATAGTAGAAGGATACAGAGGGATATGGATCAGTTGCTGATATGAGTGGAGAAATGGCAGATGGAGGGCATGTGTGAAGTGCTGCACTTTGGGAGAACAAATATTAAGGATAAGTATACAGTTAATAGCAGAACCCTGGATAACATTGACGTACAGAGGGATCTTGGGGTTCAAGTCCATAGCTCCCGAAAAGTGGCCACACAAGTGGATAGGGTGGTACAGAAGGCTTATGGCACTTGCCTTTATTGGTCAGGACATTGAGTACAAGAATCGAGGGCATCATGGCAGCTCAGAGGCTATCTCTGTTGCTGTGTGGACACATGGATTTGGGCCTGTGTCCGTGGGAGTTTGCGCGTTCTCCCCGTGGTTGCGTGGGTTTCCTCCGGGTGCTCCGGTTTCCTCCCACATCCCAAAAATGTGCTTTTAGGCTGATTGATTGGGTAACAAATTGTCCCTATATTGGACCTCCCTGATCCTCGCACATTAGGCATAGACTAAAATCATGAATAGGTCACTGAGACAATGGGACGGCGGCGCGGGCTCGTTGGGCCGAAGGGCCTGTTTCCCGTGCTGTGTTGTTCTTTGTTCTTAAGAATCAGGATGTCAGGTTCTTTATAAAACTTTGGTTCAGCCGCACTTTAGAGTATTGTGTCCAACTCTGGTCACCACATTACAAGAAGGATGTGGAGGCTTTGGAGAGGGTGCAGAAGAGGTTTACCAGGATGCTGCCTGGATTAGAGGGTGTGAGATATAAGGAGAGGCTGGACAAACTGGGGTTGTTTTCTCCGGAGCGGCGGAGGCTGAGGGTAGACCTGATAGAAGTCTGTAAAATTATGAGAGGCAGAGATAGGGTTGACAGTCAGAATCTTTCCCCCAGAGTTGAAATGTCTAATACTAGGAAGCACGCACTTAAAAGTTGAGAGGGAGAAAGTTTGGAGATGTGAAGGGCAAGGTTTTTACACAGGGAACTGTATGTATCTGAAACGCTCTGCCATTTCAGAGTAAAAATGAGAAGACAGATTATTTGAATGGGTGTAAATTGAGATAGGCGAGACCTTGGAGTCCTCGTGCATCAGTCGCTGAAAGTAAGCGCGCAGGTACAGCAGGCAGTAAAGAAGGGAAATGGTATGTTGGCCTTCATAGCAAGAGGATTTGAGTAAAGGGATAGGGATGTTTTACTGCAATTGTACAGGGTGTTGGTGAGGCCACACCTGGAGTATTGTGTGCAGTTTTGGTCTCCTTATCTAAGGAAGGATGTCCTTGTTACAGAGGGAGTACAGCGAAGGTTTACCAGGCTGATTCCTGGGATGGCGGGTCTGTCATATGAGGAGAGACTAAGTTGGTTAGAATTATATTAACTGGAGTTTAGAAGAGTGAGAGGGGAACCTCATAGAAACTTATAAAATTCTAACAGGGTTAGACAGGGTAGATTCAGAAAGAATGTTCCCAATGGTGGGGGGAGTCCAGAACTAGGGGGTCATAGTTTGAGGATAAGGGGTAAACCTTTTAGAACTGACATTTCTTCACCCAGAGGGTGGTGAATGTGTGGAATTCACTCCCACAGAAAGTAGTGCGGCCAAAATATTGTGCGATTTCAAGAAGAAATTAGATATCACTCTTGGGGACTAAAGAGATCGAGGGATATGGGGGGGAATCAGGATATTGAATTTGATGATCAGCCATGACCAAAATAGAGATGCTGGCGTTGGACTGGGGTGGGCACTGTAAGAATACTCACAACACCAAGGTTAAAGTATATCAGCCATGATTGAATGGCGGACCAGACTCGATGGGCCGAGTGGCCTAATTCTGCTCCTATGTCTTACGGTCTAAAGTCCAACAGGTTTATTTGGAATCACGAGCTTTCGGAGCGCCGCTCCTTCCTCAGGTGATGAAGCGTTCCGAAAGTTTGTGATTCCAAACAACTCTGTTGGATTTTGACCCTGGTGTTGTGAGACTTCGTACTGTGACAAAACAAATGGTGAAGCAGGCTCAAAGGGCCGAATGGCCTCCTCCTGCTTCTAGTTTCTTCGTTTAAAACAAGTTGCGGAATGTATTGAGTGCTGAGATGCTAACACGTGTCTCAGTCTGATGTCCCTTTTGAGCTTGAGGGCCAGGCCTGGCATCTTGGCATCTTGCCCCCTCCTCTCCTGCCTCTGATGGGCCCTCCTACACAGCCAGATAGCCACTGTGTTATCGTGAACTATCGCGAGGACTACTCTCGGTTGAGGGACGTGGTGAAAGATGGGCCTGTTCCCCCAAGAATGCCCCCCCCGGCCCCCCCCCCCCCGATTTGCCGGGTGACGGAAGCTCGGGATCGGACAGGGGAAGCGGGAACGTTGAGGCAAACCCTTCACCTTCCTGTCTGTGGGTCCAGGTTCAGCGACGGATTGCAGAAGGCGCACGAGGTTCTCACCAGACTGGGCCTCCAGCCCACGGCGGACGACTGCGCGGCCACACAGCGGATCTGCACCATCGTCTCCACCCGCTCGGCCAACCTCTGCGCTGCCACACTTGCCGCCGTGCTGCGGCGCATCAAGGAAAACAAAGGGGCCCAGCGGTTGCGCACAACCGTCGGGGTGGACGGGTCTGTCTACAAGAAGCACCCGCAGTAAGTAACAAGCTGCTCCCATCTACTCTCTATCCAGGTCAGAGCTTAAGGCGTAGGAGCAGAAGCAGGCCATTTGGCCCATCGAGTCTTCCCCGTCGTTCAATGAGATCATGACAACGGCGTAGAGTTCTGCTCACCCTATTACAGAAAGGATATTATTAAACTAGAAAGAGGGCAGGAAAAGATTTACTCAGATGCTACCGGGACTTGATGGTTTGAGTTAGAGGCTGGATAAACAGGGATTACTTTTTTTTCCCTGGGGCATCGGAAGCTTCGGGGGTCGTAGAGGTCTATAAAATAACGAGGGGCACAGATCAGCTAGATAGTCAATACTTTTCCCAAAGGTAGGGCGGCACGGTAGCACAGTGGGTTAGCACTGCTGCTTCACAGCTCCAGGGTCCTGGGTTCGATTCCCGGCTCGGGTCACTGTCTGTGTGGAGTTTGCACATTCTCCCCGTGTCTGCGTGGGTTTTCTCCGGGTGCTCCGGTTTCCTCCCACAGTCCAAAGATGTGCGGGTTAGGTTCATTGGCTATGCTAAAATTGCCCCTTAGTATCCTGGGATGTGTAGGTTAGAGGGATTAGCAGGTAAATGGGTAGGGATATGGGGATAGGGTCTGGGTGGGATTGTGTTCGGTGCAGACTCGATGGGCCGAAGGGCCTGTTTCTGCACTGTAGGGTTCTGTTCTATTTAATCTATTTCTATTTAATCTAAAACTAGAGGGCACAGGTTTAAGGTGAGAGGGGAGAGATACAAAAGATCCAGAGGGGCAGTTTTTTCACGCAGAGGGTGGTGAGTGTCTGGACCGAGCTGCCAGAGGCAGTAGTAGAGGCGGGTACAATTCTGTCTTTTAAAAAGCATTTAGACAGTTACATGGGTACAACGGGTATAGAGGGATATGGGCCAAATGTGGGCAATTGGGCCCAGCTTAGTGGTTAACAAAAAGTGGTGTGATGGTCAAGTTGGGCTGAAGGGCCTGTTTCCATGTTGTAAACCTCGATGATTCTGACTGATCTGAGGTGATGATCCTCAACTCCCACTCTCCCCCCCTTATCCCCTCGATTCCCTTACTGATTAAAAATCTGTCTCTGCTTTGAACTTACTGAACCAGCCTCTACAGGCCACTGTGGGAAAGAACTCCACACACTCACTCCCCTCCAATAGAGGAAATCCCTCCCTATCTCTGTCTCCAATGGGTGACCCCCTCACTCTGAGATTCTGCCCCTCTGCTCTTAGACTCTCCCACAAGGGGACACAACCTCTCAGCTTCAACCCTGTCAAACCCCCCCCCCCCGAGAATCCAATATGTCTCAATAAGGTCACCTCTCATTATTCTGAACTCCAATGAGTCCAGGCCCAATCTACTCAACCTCTCCTCATAAGAAAATCCCTCCCTACCCAGGATCGACCGGGTGAACCTTCCCTGGACTCCTGCCAATGCCGAGATGTCTTTCCTTAGATAAGGAGGCCTAAACTGTTCACAGTATTCCAGCTGTGGTCTAACTGGTGCCTTGTGTAGTTTTAGCAAGACTTTCCTATTTTTTTGAACATTCACTTCCTCCACCAAGATGCACTGTAGCAACTCGCCATTGATCCTTAGACAGCACCTTCCAAACTCACGACCACTTCCATCCAGAAGGACAGGGGTAGCAGACACATGGGGAACACCACCACCTGCAAGTTCCCCTCCGAGCCCCTCACTGTCCCGACTTGGAAATATATCGGCCGTTACTTCACAGTTGCTGGGTCAAAATCTGGGAATTCCCTTCCTAACAGCAGGTGGGTGTGCCTACATCTCAGGGGATGCAGCCTTTCGAGAGCTGCACAGCGGGTTAGCACTGCTGCCTCACAGCACCAGGAACCCAGGTTCAATTCCCGGCTTGGGTCACTGTCTGTGTGGAGTTTGCACGTTCTCCCCGTGTCTGCATGGGTTTCCTCCCACAGAAAGATGTGCAGGTTAGGTGCTAAGTTCTCCCTCAGTGTAACCCGCACAAGCGCCAGAGTTTGGTAACTAAAGGATTTTCACAGTAACTTCATTGCAGTGTAAGCTGAGTTGTGACACTAAGAAATAAAATAAGATGGTTTAAAGTTTATTTATTAATGTCACAAGGAGGCTTACATTAACGCTGCAATTAAGTTACTGTGAAAATCCCCTAGTTGTCACACTTGGGCGCATATTTGGACACTAAGGGACAATTTAGCATGGCCAATCTACCCTAACCTACACATCTTTGGACACTAAGGGGCAATTTAGCATGGCCAATCCATCCTAACCTGCACATCTTTGGACACTAAGGGACAATTTAGCATGGCCAATCCACCCTAACCTACACATCTTTGGACACTAAGGGGCAATTTAGCATGGCCAATCCATCCTAACCTGCACATCTTTGGACACTAAGGGACAATTTAGCATGGCCAATCCACCCTAACCTGCACATCTTTGGACACTAAGGGACAATTTAGCATGGCCAATCCACCCTAACCTACACATCTTTGGACACTAAGGGGCAATTTAGCATGGCCAATCCATCCTAACCTGCACATCTTTGGACACTAAGGGACAATTTAGCATGGCCAATCCACCCTAACCTACACATCTTTGGACACTAAGGGGCAATTTAGCATGGCCAATCCACCCTAACCTACACATCTTTGGACACTAAGGGGCAATTTAGCATGGCCAATCCATCCTAACCTGCACATCTTTGGACACTAAGGGACAATTTAGCATGGCCAATCCACCCTAACCTACACATCTTTGGGCACTAAGGGGCAATTTAGCATGGCCAATTTACCTAACCTGCACATCTTTGAGGTGTGGGAGGAAACTGGAGCACCCGGAGAAAACCCATGCAGACATGGGAGAACGTGCAGACTCCACACAGACAGTGCGAACTGAACCTGGGTCCCCGGCGCTGCGGGGCAGCAGTGCTAACCCCGTGCCTGCCACTGGGGGCTCACCACCACCTCATCAAGGGGCAGTCCAAAGATGTGTGAGTTAGGTTGATTGGCCATGCTGAAAATTACCCCTTAGTGTCCTGAAATGAGTAGGTTAGAGGGTAAAATACATGTAGGGATGTGGGAGTGGGGCCTGGGTGGGATTGTGGTCGATGCAGATTTGATGGACCGAATGGCCTCTTTCTGCAATGTAGGATTTCTATGATTCGAACTAGGGATGGGAATAAATACTGGTCCCAGTCAGCGAGGCCCAGGTTCCTTAAATGAATAAAAAAAAACTCCGTTCCCTTTTCAGATAGGAAGGATTCGCGGTGACGATGAGAATGCCTGATGGAAATCTCTCTCCTCTTCCCCACAGGTTCGCCAGACGCCTGCACAAGGCCGTGAGACGGCTGGTCCCGAACTGCGAGGTGCGCTTCCTGCCCTCTGAGGACGGGAGCGGGAAGGGCGCCGCCATGGTAACGGCTGTGGCCTACCGGCTGGCCAAGCAGCGGAAGATGCGGGAGGAGACCTTGGCCTCCTTGGTCTTGACGGACGTGCAGCTCCTGGAGGTGAAGGGAAGGATGAGGGCGGAAATGGAACGGGGGCTGAAGAAGGAGACCCACTCCGCGGCGCCGGTTAAGATGTTGGCCACTTATGTTCGCTCCACCCCGGACGGGACAGGTATTGACAGGCCCATTTCGGGGTGGGGGGTGGTTCGTCCCCTGTTCCTTCACGTTCAGGCCCAAGATTGACGTTTTGAACAGCCCAGCCCAGGAACAGGCCTTCAGCTCACCAAACCAGCGCCAATATGCAATTCCTATCCCTCCGTTCATCTCCCATTCATCAAGATATACCTTGAACATTGTTAACATGCCTGCTTCCACCACCTCCACTGGCACCCACAACTCTGTGAAAACCTTCCCCCCTCTCACCTTGAACCTGTGCCCCCTTGTATTTAACACTTCCACCCTGAGGAAAAAGCCTCTGACTATCCACCATGCACAGTGGCACAGTCGTTAGCACTGCTGCCTCACAGTGCCAAGAACCTGGGTTCGATTCCTGCCTTGGGTCACTATCTGGGTGGAATTTGCACATTTGCACATTCTCCCTGTGTCTGCGTGGGTTTCCTCCGGGTGCTCTGGTCTCCTCCCACAACCTGAAAGAAGTGCAGGTTAGGTGCTAAATTCTCCCTCAGAGTCCCCGAAGAGGTGCTGGACTGTGATGACTAGGGGATTTTCACAGTAACTTCATTGCAGTGTGAACGTGAGCCCACTTGTGACCAATAAATAAACTTTACTTTTGACTTTTTTGCCTCTCAGAATTTTGTAGGCCCTATCAGGTCTCCCCTCAGCCTCCGTCTTTCCAGTGAAAACAATCCTAGTTTATTCAACCTCTCGAGACCAGGCAACATCCTGGTGAACCTTCTTTGCACTCTCTCCAAAGCTTCCATATCCTTCTTCTGGTAGTGTGATGACTACAATTGCACTCAGAACTCCAAATGCAACCTAACTAAAGTTTGAAACCGAATGCGGCCTAACTTAAATTCTTTGGCTATTGAATCATTTCAATTCAACACAAAAGTGAGAATCGTTGTTGGAGATTTGAGGACCTATGTTACACATTCTGTAGAATATGTGGTTCTGGTTCACTAATGTCCTTTAGGGAGAGAGATCTGCCGTCCTTACTGGGTCTGGCCTACATGTGACTCCAGATGATAGAATTCTGACAGTGCAGAAGAAGGCTCATCGAGCCGGCATCTACAACAATCCCACCCAGACCCTATCCCCGTAACCCCACATATTTACTCTGACACTAAAGGGCAGGCAATCCCCCTAATCTGCACAGCTTTGGACAGTAAGGAGCAATTTAGTATGGCCAATCCACCTAATTTGCACATCTTTGGACACTAAGGGGCAATTTAGCATGACCAATCCACCTAACCTGCACATCTTTGGACACTAAGGAGCAATTTAGCATGGCCAATCCACCTAACCTGCACATCTTTGGACACTAAGGGGCAATTTAGCATGGCCAATCCACCTAACCTACACATCTTTGGACACCAAGGGGCAATTTAGCTTGGCCAATCCACCTAACCTACACATCTTTGGACACCAAGGGGCAATTTAGCATGACCAATCCACCTAACCTGCACATCTTTGGACACTAAGGAGCAATTTAGCATGGCCAATCCACCTAACCTGCACATCTTTGGACACTAAGGGGCAATTTAGCTTGGCCAATCCACCTAACCTGCACATCTTTGGACACTAAGGGGCAATTTAGCATGGCCAATCCACCTAACCTACACATCTTTGGACACCAAGGGGCAATTTAGCATGGCCAATCCACCTAACTTGCATATATTTGGAGGAAACATACGCAAACATGGGGAGAACATGTGGACTCCACACAGACAGTGACCATTTCCCACAGCAAAGATCTTTAAATGCGCTCAGAAATGAGTGACACCCAAAGAATGGTTAAACAAAAAAATTGATTTTGTGGATCCTTGCGAGAGTTATTCGCGATTTGAGTTAACTTGTTTCTGGCGATTTGCCGATAGTTGTGATGTGTGTTTTATCTGTGATCTGGGTTGTGAATTGTTTGGGGGGGGGGGGGGGGGGGGGGGCGGAGGTTGCAGAGGCAGATTTACCCCCTTGCCTTCCACACTGCTTCATTCTTAACCACGCCCTGAGTTGGATTAACTTCAGACCCTGTTTTTTTAACCACCTGTCCCCAGAGAAAGGAGATTTCCTGGCCCTGGACCTCGGAGGGACCAATTTCCGCGTCTTACTAGTGAAAGTTCGGAGCGGGAAGCGGCGAGTGGTCGAGATGCACAACAAGATCTACGCTATCCCCATGGACGCCATGGAAGGCACAGGAGAGGAGGTAAACCCATCACTGTTGGCCAGCTCAGTAGGTCTGAGCCCAGATTCACCAGCCTAGTAGGATTTTTTTTTTAACATTTATTCGTCTGTGGGACATGGCATCGCTGGCTGGGCCCAGCATTTATTGCCCATCCCTAGTTGCCTCTCGAGAAGGTGGTGGTGATGAGCCGTCATCTTGAACCACTGCAGTCCACGTGCTGTGGGTTGACCCACAGTGCCGTTAGGGAGGGAATTCCAGGATTTTGACCCAGCGACTGCAAAGGAACAGCCGATATATTTCCAAGTCAGGGTGGGTGAGCGAGCAACTCACCTCCTGATTCCTACCCCACCCGCCAAAGCCTGTCCACCATCTATAAGGTCGCAAGTCACAGATGTGCAGGTTAGGTGGATTGGCCATTCTAAATTGCCCTTTAGTGTCCAAAGATGTGTAGGTTAGGTGGATTGGCCATGCTAAATTGCCCCTTAGTGCCCAAAGATGTGTAGGTTAGGTGAATTGGCCATGCTAAATTGCCCCTTAGTGTCCAAAGATGTGTAGGTTAGGTGGATTGGCCTTGCTAAATTGCCCCTTAGTGTCCAAAGATGTGTAGGTTAGGTGGATTGGTCATGCTAAATTGCCCCTTAGTGTCCAGAGATGTGTAGGTTAGGTGAATTGGCCATGCTAAATTGCCTTTTAATGTCCAAAGATGTGAAGGTTTTGGGGATAGGGCCTGGCTAGGATTGTTGTCGGTTCAGACTCAGTGGGCCAAATGGCCTCCTTCTGCAACATCGGGATTCTACCATTCTATGAAGTCAGGAGTGTGATGGAATACTCCCCACTTGCCTGGATGGGGGCAGCTCCAACAACACTCAAGGAACTTGACACCATCCAGGACAAAGCAGCCCTGCTTGATTGGCCCCCCATCCACAAACATTTACTGCTTCCACCACCAACGCTCAGTAGCAGCAGTGTGTACCATCTACAAGATGCACTGCAGCAACTCATTCTTAGACAACACCTTCCAACCCACAACCCTTCCATCTAGAAGGACAAGGGCAGCAGATACACGGGGAACACCACCAGCTGCAAGTTCCCCTCCGAGCCACTCACCATCTTGACTTGGAAATATATCGGCCGTTCCTTCACTGTCGCTGGGTCAAAATCCTGGAATCCCGTCCCTAACAGCACTATGTGTGTACCTACACCCCAGGGACTGCAGCGGGTTCAAGATGGCGGCTCACCCACCACCTTCTCAAGGGGCAAAAGGGCAATAAATGCTGGGTCTAGCTAGCAACACGTATCCCATGAGAAAATCCAAAGAAAATTCCATCTCGGTACATTGACCAATAGTTATCTGTCGGCTAAGATTCGGAATTCCGGTTATCCGGCATAATGACATTGCTGTTCATGCTGAGTGCCTCTTCTACACCCAAGATACACATCATTTGATTGGCTGTAACGCACTCTTTTCCCCCAGTCCTGAAATGAATTGCCGTGGGAACGGGCGGAGGTGCGAGTGGCGATGTGACTGGCACATCTTGTGATATGTGACAGAACAAAGAAAATCCAGCACAAGGGACAGGCCCTTCGGCCCTCCAAGCCTGTGATCACAATGCCCTAACTAAAAAGAAACTTTCTGCCCTTACTCGTCTATACTCTTCTGTTCCCTCCCTGTCCCTGTACCCATCCAGATGCCTCTTAAATGTTGCTAATGTGCCTACTTCCACCACACATCTCCCTAGAACAAAGAATAGTACAGTACAGGAACAGGCCCTTCGGCCCACCGAGTCTGTGCCGACACAGATGCCTCTCTAATTGGGCCAGCATGGTAGCACAGTGGTTAGCACTGCTGCTTCACAGCTCCAGGGACCTGTCTGTGTGGAGTTTGCACATTCTCCTCGTGTCTGCATGGGTTTCCTCCAGGTGCTCTGGTTTCCTCCCACAATCCAAAGATGTGCAGGTTCGGTTGATTGATCATGCTAAATTGCCCCATGGTATCCTGAGATGTGTAGGTTAGGGGGATTAGTGGGTAAATGTGTAGGGATATGGGGATAGGGCCTGGGTGGGATTGTGATCGGTGCAGACTCGATGGGTTGAATGGCCTCCTTCTGCACTGTAGGGATTCTATAATATTGTCTTGCCTCTATGTGGTCCATATCTCTCTATTCCCTGCCTATTCACGTACCTATCCCAATACCTCTCGGGTATTGTTATGGTATCTGTTCCCACCACCCTCTGCCCCCTTGCATCTCTTTTAAACTTTTCCCCTCTCACTCTCAACTATGCCCCCTGAGTAATTGACCTTTTGACCCTGGGAAAAAGATTCTGACTATCCACTCTATCCAAACTGCTGCAGTTGTAAACGCGCCTAGTTTGGGGGCGTTTAAGAGATCTGTAGATAGGTTTATGGACGAAAAGGGATTGGTATAGGCTAGTGGGTCATTGTTTTTGTAACTGGTCGGCACAACATCATGGGCCAAAGGGCCTGTTCTGCGCTGTAATGTTCTATGTTCTATGTCATTATCTTGTAAACCTCTAACAGGGTCCCACCCCACCTCATCCTCTGACACCGCAATGAAACAATCCAACCTCTCTTCATAGTCCATATCCTCCAAAGCAGGCAACATCCTGGGATATCTCTTCTGCGCTCACGTGCTCACTGTGTCATCCTTCCAGCAGTGAGGCAACCAGAATTGTACACAATACTCCAAATGTCGCCTAACCAAGATTTATATAGCTACAACATGATTTCCCAACTCATGTAGTCAATGCCCCGGCTGACGAAGGCAAGCATGCCATATGCCTTCTTAATCGCCTTACAGGGATCTGCATGCCCAGATCCCTCTGTATGTTAATGTTGCTATTTACAGGATAATTCGCACCTCATGTCCTTGTGTCTTCCCTTGCAGTTGTTTGACCACATTGTCCACTGCATCTCGGATTTCCTGGAATACATGGGGATGAAGGGCTGCGTTCTCCCGCTGGGCTTCACCTTTTCCTTCCCATGTGAGCAGCGAAACCTGGATCAGGTCAGTTTCCCAGACAATTCCTTGTTCTGTACTGAATAATCCTTGTCTTTATTTGAACAGCATTTCAGTCGAACCATCCTTCAATTAAAATGTTTACTGGTTGAGTTAAAGCTCCAGGTTGGTTGAGTAAAATAATTTGCTAATTATTCACTTAGAGTGAGGGTCAGATCTTTACATTAATAAACCTCTAAACGTTAGTGTAGAATAATCAACACTTTCCCAAATATTTTTACTAGATTACGAAGCGAGGTACAGGGGATTAACCTCTGTGTCATAACAGTATCCATGATGGTATTGAATGGCAGAATGGGCTCAAATGGCCTCCTCCTGCTCCCTATGTTTTGCTCCAATAATGTCTCTTTTCCTCCTCCAGGGCATTCTCTTAAAATGGACCAAAGGATTCAAAGCATCAGGCTGTGAGGGCGAAGATGTTGTCGATCTCCTCCGGGAAGCTATCAAGAGGAGGGAGGTAAGGACGGTTGGGCCTACTCCGCAGGCTGTCTCCATCCACCCTTCCCTGAGGCTGGGCCCATGGGGGAGGGGAGAGGGAGGCTGCCGTCAAACATGGTGCAGTCCAGGGTACAGGATGAGGCCATTCAGCCCCGTCCCCCACACTGGGTAAGTCCGTGGCAGATCTGCACCTTGATTCTTCACACTCTGACCACTCACAAACCTCCATCAAGTTTGGACATTTTCAGTCGACTCCTAGCCATTCACAACCATTTGTGTGGGAGACTATAGCATGACAAAGCCCTTTCTGATATCCCCTCCCTTCCGTGTAAGGTGGGATTTATTTTTAAAATTATACCTGTTTATGGATTTCCAGACAAAAGAAAATAGTTTATCTATCTCCCTCTCCTTCTCTCACTCCCCCTCTTTCCCCCCCTCCTCTCTCCCTCTTGCTCTCTCCCCCTTCTCTTCCCCATCCTTCTCTCTTTCCCCTCGCCACCTTCTCTCCCCCTCCACGTTCCTCCCCCCCCCAATCTCTCTCTCTCTCTCCTGCAAGCCTTTCTCCCCCTCCTTCTCTCTCCTCCCTTTATTCCCCACCCTCTCTCACCTTCCCTGTCACCCTCCTTCTCTCCCCCTTTCTCTCCCAGCCTCCCTCTCTCCCCCACATTCTCCCTCTCTCCCCTTTGCCTTTCCCCCATCTCCTTTGTCCCTTCCCTTCCCCTTCTCTCCCTCTCTGCCTTCCCTCTCTCCCCTCTCCATCTGCCCTCCCCCCCTCTCTTTTCCCCCATTTCCCTACATCTCCCCGCTCTTTCTTCCATTCTCTTGATGGCAGACACAGACAGGATGGGCCAAAGGGCCTTGTTCAGTGCTGGGAAACTCTTATGACAGTAAGGCCAGTGTGAGTCTCAGAGCTGCCATTGTTAACCGGTTGTGTCTGGGGTCTTTCCCTCTCACAGGAGTTTGAACTGGATGTGGTGGCCATTGTTAACGACACCGTGGGAACCATGATGTCCTGTGGCTACGATGATCCGCTGTGTGAAGTTGGTCTCATCGTGGGTGAGTATTCGTCTAAAATAGATCCCCCCCCCCCCCACCCACCCAGGCTCCTGCTCCCAACAAGACTGGGAACCCCTCAGTCTCGGGTCAAAGGTCATGATTTATGATGGAAAATTCGTGGATTGGTTGGCAAATGATCCCGGCAGCTGGGGTGAGAATCCTCCTGGGAGCAGTTACAGAACCACAGAATCCCTACAGTGCAGAAGGAGGCCATTTGGCCCATTGAGCCTGCACCGACCACTATCTCACCCAGAATTATCCCCATAACCCCATGTATTTACACTGCTAGTTCCCCTGACACTAAGGGGCAATTTAGCATGGCCAATCCACCTAACCTGCACATCTTTGGACACTAAGGGGCAATTTAGCATGGCCAATACCCCTAACCTACACATCTTTGGATACTAAGGGGCAATTTAACATGGACAATCCGGGGTTAATCTCGAGGTGGTTCCTTCTCCACAGGGACTGGCTGCAATGCCTGCTACATGGAAGAGATGCGGAACGTGGAGATGGTCGACGGGGATGAGGGGAGGATGTGCATCAACACAGAGTGGGGGGCCTTTGGTGACAATGGCTGCCTGGACGACATCCGGACAGAATTTGACCGTGAAGTGGACCAGCTCTCGCTGAACCCCGGCAAGCAGAGGTAAGGGTGACCCCAGGGATTGGCGGGGGGAGGGGGGGGGGGTGGGGAGGAGGTGGGGGCACCCTTCCCAACCGGATCTGATCCCCCCTCCCCACTCAGATGTGGGGGGGGAGGTACCACTGTGCCACCTTGTCTTTGGTGAGGCTGGAGTAGTGCGCGCAGTTCTGGTCGCCACATCATAAGAAGGATGTGTTCGCACTGGAGGGGGTGCAGAGGGGAGGTGATGGCCTAGTGGTATTATCGCTAGACTATTCATCAATTAATGCTCCAGGGACCCAGGTTCGAATCCCGCCATGGCAAATGGTGAAATTTGAATTCAATTATAAATATCTGGAATCTACTACAATTGAGGGGCAGATGGCAATGAATAAAGGGTCAGAGCAGTGAGGGGGCGATGGGGGAATGGGAATAAGTTATCCGGAAAGAGAATACAGCAGGATCTCAATAGGTTGGAAAATTAGCTGGAGAAATGGCAGATGGAGTTTAATCCGGACAATTGCAAGGTGAGGCATTTTGGTCGATCCAATTCAGGTGGGAGCTATCAGATAAACAGCAGAACATCAGGAGTATAGACACATGGAGAGATCTGGGAGTGCAGGCCCACAGATCCTTAAAAGTGGTGGTAAAGGTGGTGAAGAAAGCATGCGGCATGCGTGCCTTCATCGGCCAGGGCTTCGAGTATAACAGTTGGCAAATGATGTTACAGTTATATAAAACATTGGTTAGGTCACATTTGGAATATTATGTCCAATTCTGGCCACCACACTACCAGAAGGACATGGAGGCTTTGGAAGGAGTACAGAAAAGGTTTACCAGGATGTTGCCTGGTCTGGAGGGTATTAGTTGTGAGGAGAGATTGAATAAACTGGGATTGTTCTCCCTGGAAAGACGGAGGCTGAGGGGGCATCCTGACACAAGTTTATAAAATTATGAGGGGTGTTAGATAGGGTGAACAGTTGGAAGCTTTTTCCCAGAAATGACAATTACAAAGGAGGCACAAATTCAAGATAAGAGGGGGAAAGGTTCAGTAGGGAAGTTTTTACACAGAGGGTAGCAGGGGCCTGGAATGCACTGCCAAGTGAGGGGGGCACGTTAGTGACATTTAAGAATTATCTTGATAGACATATGAACAGGCGGGGAACAGAGGGATACAGGCGATTGGTCTAGATAGGATAACACGATTGGTGCAGGCTTGTTGGTCTAGATAGGATAACACGATTGGTGCAGGCTTGTTGGGCTGAAGGGCCTGTTCCTGTGCTGTACTATTCGTTGTTAGAACAAAGAACAAAGAACAACACAGCACGGGAAACAGGCCCTTCGGCCCAACGAGCCCGCGCCGCCGTCCCATTGTCTCAGTGACCTATTCATGACTCTAGTCTATGCCTAATGTGTGAGGATCAGGGAGGTCCAATATAGGGACAATTTGTTACCCAATCAATCAGCCTAAAAGCACATTTTTGGGATGTGGGAGGAAACCGGAGCATCCGGAGGAAACCCACGCAACCACGGGGAGAACGCGCAAACTCCCACGGACACAGGCCCAACTCCATGTGTCCGCACAGCAACAGAGATAGTCTCTGAGCTGTCATGATGCCCTCGAGAGTTGTTCTTCTTTGAAAGCGAATCCTGTTTCTGATGAGCAAGTCTGTTATTTTTTCATGGCTGATGGTGATTAGAATCTTTCCCCTCTTCTGCACCCCCCCCCTCCCAATCTGGTCCACCCGGCAGGTTTGAGAAGATGATAAGTGGCATGTACCTGGGAGAGATAGTCCGCCAGATCCTCATCGACTTCACCAAGCGAGGGCTGCTCTTCCGGGGTCAGATCTCCGAGCGGCTGAAGACGCGAGGCATCTTCGAGACCAAGTTCCTGTCTCACATCGAGAGGTGAGCGACTCGGGGCTGACGCTGGAGGTGGCAGGGGGAGGGGAGGTTCAAGGCAAGACGAGGGTGGCGGGAGACACAAACATTGGGAGAAACATAGAAGATCGGAGCAAGAGGCGGCCATTCGGCCCTTCAAGCCTGCTCTGCCATTCATCACCATCATGGCTGATCATCCAACTCAATAGCCTAATCCTGCTTTCTCCCCATAACCTTTGATCCCATTCGCCCCAAGTGTTATATCCAGCTGCCTCTCGAATACATTCAATGTTTTAGCATCAACTACTTCCTGTGGTAATGAATTCCACAGGCTCACCGGGTGAAGAAATGTCTCCTCATCTCCGTCCTAAATGGTCTACCCTGAATCCTCAGGCTGTGACCCCCTGGTTCTAGACCCCCCCACATCGGGAACATCTACCCTGTCTAGCCCTGTTAGAATTGTATAAGTCTCTGTGAGATTCCCCCCTCATTCGTCTGAACTCCAGTGAAAACAATCCTAACCCAGTCAATCTCTCCTCATACATCAGTCCCGCCATCCCGGGAATCAGCCTTGTAAACGTTCGCTGCACTTCCTCGAGAGCAAGAACATAGAACATTACAGCGCAGAACAGGCCCTTCGGCCCACGATGTTGCGCCGACCAGTTACAAAAACAATGACCCACTAACCTAAACCAATCCCTTTTTGTCCATAAACCTATCTACAGATCTCTTAAACGCACCCAAACTAGGCGCATTTACAACTGCAGCTGGCAGGGCATTCCAGTCCCTCACCACCCTCTGGGTAAAGAACCTACCCCTGACATTAGTCCTATAACTACCCCCTCCTTAATTTAAAGTCGTGCCCCCTCGTGCTTGCTTTCTCCATCCTAGGAAAAAGGCTATCACTATCTACCCTGTCTAAACCTCTAATCATCTTATATGTTTCAATGAGATCCCCTCTTAGCCGCCTTCTTTCCAGCGAAAACAACCCCAAATCTCTCAGTCTCTCCTCATAGGATCTCCCCTCCATACCAGGCAACATCCTGGTAAACCTCTTCTGCACCCTCTCCAAAGCCTCTACATCCTTCCTCAGAAAAGGGGACCAAAACTGCACACAATATTCTAGGCGTGGCCTCACCATGGCCCTGTATAAATGCAACAACACATCCCTACTCCTGTACTTGAAACCTCTCCCAATAAATGCCAACATACTATTTATCTTCTTTACCACCTGCTGTACCTGCATGCTTATCTTCAGTGACTGATGCACAAGGACACCCTGATCCCTCTGCACACTCCCCTCTCCCAATTTATAACCATTCAGGCAGTCATCAGACTCTTTGTTTTTGCTTCCAAAGTGAATAACCTCACATTTATCCAAATTATGCTGCGTCTGCCATTGATTACCCTACTCACCCGACCTGACAGGATCATGCTGAAGGATCTCTGCATTCTCATCACAGTTCACCCTCCCACCCAACTTGGTATCATCATTTGAGATGTTACATTTTGTTCCCTCGTCTAAATCATTAATACATACTGTGAGTAGCTGGGGGCCCAGCACCGATCCCTGTGGCACCCCACTAGTTACTGCCTGCCAATTTGAAAAGCACCCATTAATTCCTACTCTTTGTTTCCTCTCTGCCAATCAGGGAGGGCCGAAGAGCCTGTTCCTGTGCTGTAATTTTCTTTGCCCTGTGTTCTTTGAAAGTGGAATTGAGGGTTATAAATTTGGATCGGTCAGGGTCTCATTGATGGACCGAATGGCCTACGTCTGCCTCATGATCTTCTTACCAAAGTACGCCAGGCCTTCATTTTGCCTAGAGGGATACGTGCTAGATAGCGAGGGTTAACTCCCCATTTTGCCTCGAGGGAGGTGCACTAGACAGCGAGGGTTAACTCCCTGTTTTCCTTCAAGGGAGACGCGTTGGGGCGAGGGTTAACTCCCTGTTTTCCTTCAAGGGAGACGCGTTGGGGGCGAGGGTTAACTCCCTGTTTTCCTTCAAGGGAGACGCGTTGGGGGCGAGGGCTAACTCCCCATTTTGCCTCGAGGGAGGCGCACTAGACAGCGAGGGCTAACTCCTCGTTTTGCCTCGAGGGAGGCGCACTAGACAGCGAGGGCTAACTCCCCGTTTTGCCTCGAGGGAGGCGCACTAGACAGCGAGGGCTAACTCCCTGTTTTGCCTTGAGGGAGGCGCACTAGACAGCGAGGGCTAACTCCCTGTTTTGCCTCGAGGGAGGCGCACTAGACAGCGAGGGCTAACCCCCCGTTTTGCCTCGAGGGTTAACTCTTGCCCTTCTCTCTGCTTGCCCCAGCGACCGCCTGGCTCTCCTCCAGGTACGGGCCATCCTGCAGCAGCTGGGCTTAGAGAGCACGTGTGACGACAGCATCATTGTCAAGGAGGTGTGCGGCGTGGTGTCCTGCAGGGCCGCGCAGCTCTGCGGCGCCGGGCTGGCTGCTGTCGTCGACAAGATCCGGGAGAACCGCAACCTGGACCACCTCAAGGTCACCGTCGGGATGGACGGGACGCTGTGCAAGCTGCACCCACAGTAAGTCACCCCCCCGGGGAGAGGGGTCTGGGGTCAAACCTGGCCCCACAAACCCAGCACCTGTCTCGTACCCCACAGTGTCGTGGCAGGAACGTCAGCGGACTGGGAATCCCAGAACCCGTAGCCAGGTTTCGAGTCCGACCGGGAGTTAACAATCCGGAAATTGGGAATGGAGGCCAGATCCCTACCACCCAGGCGAGGGTCCGAGAACGGACACGTCCGTTGACCTCGGGCAGGAATCTCCAGTCTCGCTCGAGCGAGTCAGTAAAATCCCACAAACAGGAGGAGGCCACTCAGCCCATCGAGCTGGCTCCGCCATTCAATACTGCTGATTCAGCACTTGTGCCCCACACTAGTCCCCCTAACCATGAGCTATAGGAGCGGAATTAGGCCATTCGGACCCTCGAGTCTGCTCCGCCATGGCTGATAGATTTCTCAACCCCATTTTCCCACCTTTTCCCAGTAACCTTTGACCCCCTTACCAATCAAGACCCTAAGTATCTCTGTCTTAGTGACCCGGCCTCCTCTGTGGCAATGAATTCCACAGATTCACCAAACCCTCTGGCCGAAGAAATTCCTCCTCATCTCGGTTCTAAAGGGACGTCTCTTTACTCTGAGAGTGTGCCCCTCGGATCCAAGTCTCTCCGACTAATTGGAAACATCTTCCCACGTCCACTCTATCCAGGGCCTCTCAGTGTTCTGTAAGTTTCAATGAGATTCCCCCCACTAAACGCTTCCCATTATCGTCAATCAGAAATTTATCATAGAATCACTCCAGGGCAGGAGGAGGTCATTCAACCCCTTGAGTCTGCACTATCCCACCCAGGCCCTATCCCCATAATCCCACATATTTACCCTGCTAATCCCCCTGAACTAAGGAGTAATTAAGCATGGCCAAACCCCCCTAACCTGCACATCTTTCAGACTGTGGGAGGAAACCGGAGCACCCGGAGGAAACCCATGCAGACACAGGGAGAACGTGCAAACTCCCCACAGTGATCTGAGCCGGGAATTGAACCCAGGTCCCTGTCGCTGTGAGGCAGCAGTGCTAACCAGTGTGCCACCTTTATGCTGGACTATTAATCCAGAAACTTAGCTAATGTTCTGGGGACCTGGGTTCGGATCCAGCCATGGCAGATGGTGGAATCTGAATTCAACTTGTAGAATCTACAGTATGGAGGAGGCCATTTGGCCCATCGAGCCTGCACCGACAATAATCCCACCCAGCTCCTGTCCTATCCCCATAGTATTTGTCCTCCCAACCCCGCCCCCCCCCTCCCCCGACAGTAAGGGGCAATTTAGCACGGCCAATCCACCGAACCCGCACGTCTTTCCCAGTGTGGGAGGAAACCCACGCAGACACAAGGAGAACGTGCCGACAGTGACCCAGGCCGGGAATCGAACCCGGGTCCCTGGCGCCGCGAGGCAGCAGTGCTAACCACTGTGCCTCCGAGCCTAACTAGGGTGGGGACCGTGGTGAGGTGTGAGATTTGGGTTGGAAGGGGATGTGGAGATCGGGGAGGAATGCATCCTCTCCGATCGTGTGGAGCCGTGGCGTGGGTTCCAGAGGGGGAGGTGGGGGGGCTTACCCCACTTTTGTTTCTTACCCACACGTGGCTTTTCCTCGATTGTTTTTGACGCTGCTTTAATGGCCTCTTTTCTCTCTCTCTCTCTCTCCTTCTTTCCTCTTGGCAGTTTCTCCAGAATCATGCACGAGACGGTGAAACGCCTGTCCCCCAAGTGCGACGTGTCCTTTGTACAGTCGGAAGACGGCAGCGGAAAGGGAGCCGCGCTGATCACCGCTGTGGCCTGCCGCATCCGGGAGGCCGGTCAGCACTAGCACAGCGCCCTGCTAGCCCCGAGGGGGAAAAAAGGAGAGGTGTGGTGGGGGGGGAGGGGGTAGGGTTTCCCTCCCTCCTTCCCCATCCCACCTCCTTCTTCCCTACACCTTCACACGATTCCAGCAACGAGGAGCCCAGCCTGCCGCACTACCTCCTTCCCTCCCTCCCGGGGGATTTCGCAGCAGGATCGCAGAGGTGCCGACAGGTGGAAACCCACCCCCCCCCAAAACTCCTCCTCTCGGGCGAGGGGGGTCCTCGCTGACTCTGTGCTGTCCCCCCCCCCCCCCCACAGCCGA
Source organism: Prionace glauca (assembly GCA_037974335.1). NCBI lineage: Eukaryota > Metazoa > Chordata > Chondrichthyes > Carcharhiniformes > Carcharhinidae > Prionace > Prionace glauca. The sequence continues at coordinate 18,942,000 of CM075751.1, read as the reverse complement.
TCTTCAATAGCCAGGATTGATTTGAGAATTGTGGCACTTTCTCGGTACTGGGAGTTGGTAACAAGGTTGGGGATCGGGGGGACGGGGGGGGAAACAAGAAATTCGCCAGGGTGTGGAGGGGGTGCTGTGGTCCCAGACTCGGGCCAGTCAGCGTTGCGGGCTGTTGTGGAGCCGAGATGGGACGAGGAGACACGTTTGGGCTTTGGAAGGCGTGAGGACGCTGACAGCTCTGGGTTCTCCCAGTGTCGGACTGCCACTTAGTTCCCCTCGGCCAGACGCTCCCTCCTGGGTGAGGCCTCCCCCCCACCACTCACCCCTCCGCAACTCGCACGACTGACCTTTTGTCATGCTGCCGAAACCTCCCCGAGGGACGGTTCGGGCGGTTACCGATCCCGCCTTCTCGTCACCAGCTGAGAGTTAAATTGTACCCCCAACTCCACCCCCCACCCACTCTTTCTGTTCATTAGACTCAGGAACTCAGGGCTCGGAGCTTGGCACCCCACAGCAGGGTGCGGGGAGGGCTTCACCCAGTTGATTAAGGTGGCATGTAGGTCACCCTCTCTTTACAAAGCGATGGACCCGCCAACCATTACCCAGAGGCTGCCATCTTAGAGTAGGGGAGATGAGGAAGGTGGGGAGGGGCGTGGTCAGGTCAAGATTTAGAAGCTTTCTTTGGCATTCAGCGTGAGCTATGTTTACAAGTGAAAGGAGATTGGATTGGCAAACAAAGTCAAATGACCAACTCCCTGCCTCTTTAGCACCAGCTAAAGACTGGCCATGCTAAATTGTCCCTTCGTGTCCAAAGATGTGCAGGCTAAGTGGATTGGCCATGCTAAATTGTCCCTTAGTGTTAGATTTGCAGGGTAAATATGTGGGGCTGCAGGAATAGGGCCTGGGTAGGATTGTGGTTGGTGCAGACCCAATGGGTCGAATGGCTTCCTTCTGCACTGTAGGGATTCTACGATTTACCCGGTTTTAGTCTGGGACCCTCGATCTCTCAATGTGGGAGGGGAGGGGGAAGATATATGGATGTATATTTTTATACCAAAGGTGATAAGGTTGTCAATGAGTTGAATGGGACACGGACGAAGGCAGAGATGCTCGCTCCGGCTGCCCTGTGGTCCCAGTGAACTCAGCGCAACGTTAAGAGGCGGAGATCTGCTTCCGATGCAATAGCACCACAGACAAACTTACCTGGCTGCCGCTACCCGAGGGCCCTCTATCATTGCTCCTGTTCGACTTGTGCTTAGGCAGGAGGTGGGGGGGCTTCCCACTGTGTGTGCGTGTGTGTGTGTGTGGGTGGGTGGGGGTACTAAAGAGACATGGGTTTCTTGGGGAGGGTTGGAGGAAATCAGGGATCTGTCAACATCGGGATGTTGGAACTCCCTTTGGAATTATATTTTGGGGCACTTGGTTGGTGAGACTAAGGAGGACAAGGGTCCCCTTCGTTCATCCCTCCTGTGTACCACCGTGCACGTTGAGTGACCCACTTAAGAGCCCCGGGCTTCTGAAATATGCTTCGATCCCAATTGAATCGCGCCATTTGGGTTTGGAATTCTAAGGGATTCCGGCTTTCTGATCCCACTTTCCAAGCACTAGTTTCCATGTATTCTTACTTTGGAAGGAGGGGTGGGGTATCTGTGTGTTCCTGGCCCCCTCATTTCGAGCATCCCCTGGCAACCGCTGTTCGAAATCGGCCAATGGTATTCCGACTGCCGTTGAACGGGAGGTGGCGGATGTGCCGGCGATCAATGAAGGAAAAGGTGCTGACTTCACCGTTGTCTCACCGGGAAGAAAATTCCTCAGGACTCAGCGAGAACGCAGTGAGGCAAATTCGATTGGTTTGGCGACAGGAAACTGTTGGCTTCATTTTGGCGGGGTATAACATTCCTGGCACCTTGGAGTGTGAGGGTTTGACCGGCCTGGAGCACGGCTTCAGCCTGCATTTGGCTGAGATGCGTTCTGCTCAGGAAGGGACGGGGTTTTTATTAGGGAAGGTTTTGGGGGGGGGGGGGGTAGGGTAGGGGGTTTGGGGTTGGGTAGGGTTTGTGAGAAGAATGGCAGTAACCCCTCCCTGCCCTTGTACGGTTTTCCCAGACTGCAGGGCGAGGCCCAGACGAAGCCAACTGAGAGTAGGCCTGAGGCCTACCCAGCCATTTGGAGAGAATTAACGTGGCTTCTTCACACCGCTGCCCGTCAGTCACTAACTTTGGTTTTGGGAAGTGATTGGTGGTGGGGGGGGGGGGGGGTTCTGCTTTTCCAATTCCATGTTCAAAGCAATAGTTTTTTTATATTTTTTTTTGGAGAAGGAAGACGTGTAACATAACCGCGTGTTCCATTAGAAGCACACCTCTCATCGCCATTGCTGTGAACTCTTGTGGGCGAGGGAGAGCACTGAGATGGCACATTGTCCTTCAAACTAAGAATCAATATTTACCTGACACCAGGGCACAGCAGATTCTTCTTTTGAAGAATAGTAAGTGAATGTAGAAAGTGAGTTTTGCATATTGCTCAATTCGAGCTTCGGAAATCAATCCCTGTCACAGAATTCCATACAAAGGTCTTCTCCTTCCGTGGCACACAGTTTCCCAAAAAACCGTCTGGAGAAACTCCCGACTGGAGACATAAACTTAGCATTATTGTCCCTTAGTGTCCAAAGATGTGTAGGTTAGGTGAATTGGCCATGCTAAATTGGCCCTTGGTGTCCAAAGATGTGCAGGTTAGGGGGATTGGAATATAAAGGACAATTTAGCATGGCCAATCCACCTAACCCGCACACCTTTGGACACTAATGGGTAATTTAGCGTGGCCAATCCACCGAAACACACACCTTTGGACAACAAGAGACCAAAGATGTGCAGTTTAGGTGGATTGGCCATGCCAAATTAATCCTTAGTGTCCAAAGATATATAGATTAAAGGCCATGCTAAATTACCCCTTGGTGTCCAAAGATATAGGTTAGGTGGATTGGCCATGCTAAATTACTTCTCAGAGTCTAAAGAAGCATAGTTTAGGGGGGATTGGCCATGTTAAATTGTCCCTTAGTATCTAAAGCTGTGCAGGTTGGGTGGATTGGCCATGCTAAATTGCCTCTTGATGTCCAAAGATGAATAGGTTAGGGGGAATTGGCAATGCTAAATTGCCCTTTAGTCTCCCAAGATGTGTGGGTTAGGGGCTTTAGCAGGGTAAATGTGCGGAATTAGGGGGATAGAGGTGGGAAGTTGCTCTGAGGGACGGTACAGACATCACAGGCTGAATGGCCCCATTCTGCTCCATAGGGATTCTATTCTGAAGCTGATGAGTTTTAAAGCAGTGTGCTTTTTTAAACTGGATGCAATGATAGTCCCCAAATTAATCGGGCAGTCTTTGCAACCATTGCCAAGAAACATTTCTATCTCATTTTAGCAAGAGTTGGGGGGGGGGGGGGAGGGGGGTGCATGGTAACATGTGAGGAGTTGTATTGCCTCCAGCGTTGGGAGACTCTCCTGATGTGTCTGGAACTGTAAAGGTGGGCTTGTGATAAAACAGTCACTGCTTTCCTCCGGACTTTTCTGTTACGGCCGACAGTCTGGGCAGTTTACTGCTTTTCAGTGTCCACTGGTGCAAGTCAACATTCCCCACCCTTCCTTCTCCCTTTTCAAACCTTGGCGAAATTTATGGGTGACGCTGTGCAGAAGGAAACTTGGATGTGAGAAGATTGCACCTGACCTGCACAGACCAATAAAACTCGCCAACGACCAAGAGGCCGTGGTATTGCGCGCCCGGTTTTCTGTCGAGAGTTATCGCGCTAACTCCTGAGTAGATGATTGTGAGCTGGGTGGAGATTGTGCAATAGACTTCAGCCCTGCATTGCTAGTCTTTGATTGTGAGATAGTGGCTGCGTTATTTATTAATATTTATTTTGATGGTTTAGTGTCATAGGCCCGCCTGTTATTTTTCTATCGTGTCTGGGCTGTTTATAAAGCTGCTATCACTGTTCCAGTTGCCTGTTTACTCCTTGCTTTATAAACTCAGTGGATTAAATTATAGATTTCCCATCAAACACAAAAGCCTGTCGTGATTATTTTATCTCTGGTTTGAGGTATTTTTTTTGAAAAGTTGGAGACACTACTTGGGAAACTATCCAGCAGGATTCAGGGCGATTAACACTGCAGCCAGGGACCCGGATTCGATTCCCGGCTTGGGCTGCCTTTCCTGCGGAGGCCAGGTTTCTAGCTTTTTAGCCCTTCTAGTCAGATACAGACAGACACCTGTCTCTGACTCCCACACAGCAGCCTCCAGAGAAAGATATATCCTCCAGCAACAGAAATTCAGAGACGTAAACCTCTGGATGGCACAGTGGTAAACCTTCGCTGCACTCCCTCGAGAGCAAGAACATCGTTCCTCAGAAAAGGAGGCCAAAATTGCACACAATACTCTAGGTGTAGCCTCACCAAGGCCTTGTATAATTGCAACAACACATCCCTGCTCCTGTACTCGAAACCCCTCGCAATGAAGGCCAACATGCCATTTGTCTTTACCACCTGCTGCACCTGCATGTTTACCTTCAGTAACTGGTGCACAAGGACACCCAGATTCCACTGCACACTCTCTTCCCCCAGTTTACAGCCATTCAGGTAACAATCCCCCTTCTTGTTTCTGCTTCTGAAGTGAATAACCTCACATTTATCCAATGCTCCGGTTTTCTCTCACAGTCCAAAAGGTATGCTGGTTAGCTGCTAAATTCTCCCTCAGTGTACCCGACCAGGCACCGCAGTGTGGTGACATAAGAACGTAAGAACTAGGAGCTGGAGTAGGCCATCTGGTCCCTCAAGCCTGCACTGCCATTCAATAAGATCATGGCTGATCTTTTCATGGACTTATCTCCATGTACCCGTCTGCTCACCATAACCCTTAATTCCTTTATAACCATAGAACATTACACCACAGAAACAGGCTTTTTGACCCTTCTTGGCTGTGCCGACCCATTTTTCTGCCTCGTCCCACTGACCTGCGCCTGGACCATATCTCTCCATGTTCCTGTCCAAGTTTTTCTTAAATGTTAAAAGTGACCCCGCATTTACCACTTCATCTGGCAGCTCATTCCGCACTCCCACCACTCTCTGTGTGAAGAAGCCCCCCCCTAATATTCCCTTTAAACTTTTCACCCTTAACCCATGTCCTCTAGTTTTTTTCTCCCCTAGCCGCAGTGGAAAAAGCTTGCTTGCATTCACTCTATCTATACCCATCAGAATTTTATACACCTCTATCAAATCTCCCCCCGTTCTTCTATGCTCCAGGGAATAAAGTCCTAACCTATTCAATCTCTCCCTGTAACTCAGTTTCTCAAGTCCTGGCAACATCCTTATACTGTTCAAAAATCTATCCTTGCCTTAAAAATATTCAATGAGGTAGCCTCAACTGCTTCACTGGACAGGGAATTCCACAGATTCACAACCCTTTCTTTGTGTGAAGAAGTTCCTCCTCAACTCAGTCCTAAATCTGCTTCCCCTTATTTTGAGGGCATGCCCCTAGTTCCAGTTTTACCCGCCAGTGTAATCTACCTCCCTGCTTCAATCTATTCCCTTCATAATCTTATACGTTCCTATCTCCTCATTCTTCTGAATTCCAATGAGTATAGCCTCAGTCTCTCCTCATAAGCCAACCCTCTCAACTCCAGAATCAACCTAATGAATCTCCTCTGCACCCACTCCAGTGCCAGCGGCGAGGGGATTTTCACAGTAACTTCATTTCAGTGTTAATGTAAGCCTACTTGTGACACCAGTAAATAAACTTTAAACAATTGCCTCTTTGCAAAGTGCCTGGAGGGTGTTGTGTGATTGCGTTGTGGTCAAAGATGCTTTCCTGCACGGTTTGTCTGATCGAAAAGTTCAATGTTGTCAAATCCATCCTTTGCAACACAAGAGACAGACAGAACTCAGCAAATCATGAGACTTGGGTGAAGATTGATCTATCTTTGCTGTAACATTATCCAGTGACTATACCTTTACCGCCTTCTGAGTTCCCCATATCTCTGTCCTGTAAGGGCAACCCCCAATTTGAAAAGTGTCCCTTAGTGGACTCACCCACAAGAGGAAACATCCTTTCCACATCCAACTTGCCAATGCCATTCACGATCCCATCAGTCATACTTGGTTTCATTGGTCAGAAGATTGAATACTGGAGTTGGGACGTCTGGTTGAATTTGTATACGACTTTTTTTTCTTCATTCGTGGGACATGGGCATTGCTGGCTGGTCAGCATTTATCGCCCATCCCTAGTTGAGAAGGTGGTGGTGAGCCGCCATCTTGAACCGCTGCTGTCCATGTTCTGTGGGTTGACCCACTATGACATTAGGGAGAGAATTCAGGATTTTGACACAGCGACTACGAAGGAACGGCCGATATATTTCCAAGTCAGGATTGAGAGTGGCTTGGTGGGGAACTTGCATGTGTCTGCTGCCCTTGTCCTTCTAGATGGAAATGGTCGTGGGTTTGGAAGGCGCTATCTCAAGATAAGAACATAAGAAATAGGAGCAGGAGTAGGTCATCTAGCCCTTTGAGCCTGCCCCGCCATTCAATAAGATCATGGCTGATCTGAAGTGGATCAGTTCCACTTTCCTGCTTTCTCCCCATAACCCTTAATTCTCTTGTCTATTGGAAACCTATCTACCCGTGACTTAAATATATTCAGTGAGGTAGCCTCCACCACTTCAATGGGCAGAGAATTCCAGAGATTCACCACCCTTTTAGTGAAAAAGTTCCTCCTCAACTCTGATCTAAACTGTCTCCCCCCTTATCTTGAGGCTGTGCCCTCTAGTCCTGCATCCTTTCTAAGTGGGAAGAGTCTCTCTACCTCTACCCTATCCTCTTCATTATCTTATACGTCTCTATAAGATCCCCCCTCAGCCTTCTAAACTCCAACGAGTACAGACCCAGTCTATTCAGTCTCTCTTCATAGGCTAACCCCCTCATCTCCAGTATCAGCCTAGTGAACCTTCTCTGCACTCCCTCCAAGGCCAATATATCCTTCCACAAGTGCAGCGATCAAAACTGCACACAGTATTCCAGCTGCAGCCTCACCAGTACCCTATACAGTTACAGCAAGACCTCCCTGCTTTTATATTCTATCTCCCTCGCTATAAAGACCAGCATACCATTTGCCTTCTTGATCACCTGCTGCACCTGCAGAAGGACCCCCGGTCCTCTGCACCGTAGCATGCTGCAGCTTTTCGTCTTTTAAATAATAATCCCTCCTACTATTATGTCTACCCAAGTGGATAACCTCACGCTTGCTCCATCTGCCAGGTCTTCACCCACTCGCTCAGCCTATCCAGATCCCTCTGCAGACTTTCCACACCCGCCACGCAATTTGCTTCATGTCATCAGCAAATTTCGTCACCCTTCACTCAGCCCCCTCCTCCAGATCATCTATGTAAATGGTAAACAGTTGAGGCCTCAGCACCGATCCCTGCGGCACGCCACTAGTCACCAACTGCCAACCACAATACCACCCATTGATACCAACTCTCTGCTTCCTATTAGACAGACAATCCTCTATCCACGCTAACACCTTACCCCCAATTCTGTGCACCCTAACCTTTTGGTGAATTGGATCATTGATGAATTGCTGCAGTGCATCTTGTAGACAGTACATACACGGGATATCGTGCACGATTCTGGACACCTTATTATAGAAAGGATATTATTAAAGCAGAAAAAGAGTGTAGAAAAGATTTGCTAGGATGCTAACGGGACTTGATGGTTTGAGTTATAAGGAGGGGCTGAATAGACTGGGACTTTTTCCTCTGGAGCATAGAAGGCTGAGGGGCGATCTTATAGAGGTCTATAAAATAACGAGGGGCACAGGTCAGTTAGATAGTCAATATCTTTTTCCCAAAGGTAAAGGGGTCTAAAGCTAGAGGGCATAGGTTTAAGGTGAGAGGACAGAGGCCCCCTACAGGGGGCGGCACAGTAGCACAGTGGGTAGCACTGCTGCTTCACAGCTCCAGGGTCCTGGGTTCGATTCCCGGCTCGGGTCACTGCCTGTGTGGAGTTTGCACATTCTCCTCGTGTCTGCATGGGTTTTCTCCGGGTGCTCCGGTTTCCTCCCACAGTCCAAAGATGTGCGGGTTAGGTTCATTGGCTATGCTAAAATTGCCCCTTAGTGTCCTGGGATGTGTAGGTTAGAGGGATTAGCAGGTAAAATGTGTAGGGATATGGGGATAGGGTCTGGGTGGGATTGTGTTCGGTGCAGACTCGATGGGCCAAAGGGCCTATTTCTGCACTGTAGGGTTCTATGTTCAGGGTTCTATGTTCTACAGGGGCAATGTTTCCCACAGAGGGTGGTGCCTGGAATGAGGTGCCAGAGGCAGTAGGAGAGGCAGGTACAATTTTGTCTTTTAAAAAGCATTTAGAAAGTTACAGAGTCAGAAACAGAGGCAGCAACACCAGCGGTGGGAGGAGAGGCTGGCACACCTGACGAAGGAACAGAGTTTCCGAAAGCTCGTGGGTTTACTATCAAATAAACTGGTTGGACTTTAACCTGGTGTTGAGAGACACTATTGCACTGTTCACCTCACTGTTCAACCCCAGCATCTCTACATCAGGTGAGACTGACAGAGCAAGAGGGAGAGAGACAGCGACACCAGCGGCGGGAGGAGCGAGTAACAGAGCGAGAGGGGCACAGATAGCGACACCTGCGGTGGGAGGAGAGAGTGACAGAGGAAAAGGGACAGGGAGCGAGACAACGACCCCAACGCAGGACAGGAGGGAGTCACAGAGGTAGAAAGAGCGCGAAACCAGTAGTGGGAAGAGGGAGTGACAGAGCAATCTGCAGCGAGGGTTGACTGGGTTAAGTGCATTAGAGGCAGAACTCCCCGCACCTACGCACAGCCGGCCGGCAGGCCTCGCGCATGCGCATAGCAGGTCTGTTGGTTCCGCGCCTGCGCACAGCCGGCTAGTCAGCGGATACCGCGCATGCGCCTGCGCCTGCGCACAGCCGGCTAGTCAGCGGGTCCCGCGCTTACGCTTGCGCATAGCTGGACGGTTGGCCCTGCGCCTGCGCAAAGCCAGCCGGCGGTCTGGTTCATGATGGCGGCGGCAAAGCGGCAGCTGGAGGTAGAAAGCGGGGATGAGGCCGAGCTGGAGCCAGGTACCGGTATCGGGACCCCCTAACGGGGACGGTGGGGGAGGCACTTAGTAGGCGCTAGTGGGAACTGTGGGCGTCGGGCAGGCTCTCTCCTCCATCCCGGGGACCCGGAGATTTTTCCAGAAAGTTCCCGGGCCGAGCGGCGCGCAGGCGCAGTGCAGAGATGGTCACAATCATAGAGAGAGGCCATTTGGCCCATCGTGTCCGTGCTGGCCCTCCAAGATGTGGACATGCAGGCGTTGCTCTGGGGTAAACACAGTAAGAAATCTCACAACACCAGTTTAATAGTCCTACCAGTTTATTTGATAGTAAACCCACAAGCTTTTGGAACACTGTTCCTTCATCAGGCGAGTGGAGAGTTCTGATCAGAAACAAGGCATTTAAAGGCACAGACTCAGTTTACAGAATACTGATTAGAATGTGAGTCTTTACAGGTAATCAAGTCTTGAAGGTGTAGACAATATGAGCAGAGATAGCATTAACCACAGGTGAAAGAGATGTGTATTGTCTCCAGACAGGACAGTTAGTGAGATTTTGCAAGCCCAGGCAAGTCATTATGGGGGTTACAGATAGTGTGACATGAGCCCAAGACCCCAGTTGAGGCCGTCCTCATGTGTGGAACTTGGCTATCAGTCTCTGCTCAGCGACTCTGCGCTGTCATGTGTCATGAAGGCCGCCTTGGAGAATGCTTACCTGAAGATCAGAGACCGAATGCCCATGACCGCTGAAGTGCTCGTCAACAGGAAGAAAACATTCTTGATGTTCTCTTGCCTTCATTAATGAAGATGAACATCTTGCCAGGGCCATCCCCACACCCCCACTTCTTGCCTTCAACAACCGCACAACCTCAAACAGACCATTGTCCGCAGCAAACTACCCAGCCTTCGGAGAACAGTGACCACATCACCATGCAACTCTGCCATAGCAACCTCTGCAAGACATGCTGGATCATCAAAACGGAAGCTATCATCTCACGTGAGAACACCATCCACCAGGTATACGGTACATACTCTTGCAACTCGGCCAATGTTGTCTACCTGATATGCTACAAGAAAGGATGTCCCGAAGCATGGTATATTGGGGAGACCATGCAGACGCTACGACAACGGATGAATGAACACCGCTCGACAATCACCAGGCAAGGTTGATGAGCTCTTCAGTGGTCACGGGCATTCGGCCTCTGATCTTTGGGTAAAAGTTCTCCAAGGCAGCCTTCATGACACCACACTTCGAGGCAGAATGTTCCAGATCCCAACCACTTGCTGTGTGAAAGAGACTTTTTTCACGTCACATTTGTTTCTTTTGTAAATCACTTGAAATCTGTGCCCTCTTGTTCTCGATCCTGTTACGAGGGGGAACAGTTTCTTCCTCTCTACTCTGTCCAGCTCCCTCATGATTTTGAATACCTCTATCGAATCTCCCCCCAGCTGCCTTCTCTCCAAGGAGATCAGTCCCAATCTTCCAGTCTATCTCACGACTGAAATTTCTCATCCCTGTGTCTCCCATCCATTGACTCTGTCTACACTCCTCACTGCCTCAGGGAAAAGCAGCCAGCATAACCGAGGACCCCACACACCCTGGACATTCTCTCTTCCACCTTCAATTGGGGAAAAAAAGACAGAGGTCACATACCAACCGACCGAAGAACAGCTCCTTCCCTGCTGCCATCAGACATTTGAATGCATCTACTTCACATTAAGTTGATCTTTCTCTACAAAGAACAACCCAGCACAGGAAACAGGCCCTTCGGCCCAACGAGCCCGCGTCGCCACATCACCCCACACCTATTCTACCCTGCATATCTATGAATGGAACCCTACTCAGTCAGATTCAGGGAAGAAATAGTGTCAATTTGGTTAAAACCGATTAGCCTGAGAGCACATCTTTGGGGTGTGGGAGGAAACCGGAGCGCCCGGAGGAAACCCACGCAACCTCAGGGAGAATGCGCAAACTCCCACAGACACAGGCCCAAATCCATGTGCCTGCACAGCCAGCAGTGCTAGTCACTGAGCTGTTGGGGCGCCCATCTACCGGTCCAGGATCAAGCACACACACCGACATGCTACGTCCTAGCTATGGCTGTAACACCAAATTCTGCACTCTCCTCTTTCCTTCTCTATGAACAGTATGCTTTGTATAGCACGCAGGAAACAATACTTTTCACTGTGGCCCAGTACATGTGACAATAATAAATCAAACAATACTTTTCACTGTATCCCAGTACATGTGACAATAATAAAGGAAACAATACTTTTCACTGTATCCCAATACGTGACAATAAATCAAACAATACTGACAATTGCATCCCAATATGTGTGATAATAAATCAAACAATACTTTTCACTGTATCCGGATACATGTGACAATAATAAATCAAACAATACTTTTCACTGTATCCCAGTACATGTGACAATAAATCAAACAATACTTTTCACTGTATCCCAGTACATGTGACAATAAATCAAACAATACTTTTCACTATTCCAATACATGTGACAATAATAAAGCAAATCTTCAGCATTCTCTCCAATGTGTTCACCTCCTTCCTGTAGTGTGGCGCCTTGAATTGTACACAGTGTTCTAGCTGAGGTCTAACTAGTGTTTGTATGAGTTCCGCATAACCTCCTTGCTCTTGCTCTCTGTGTCCCTATTAATAAAGCCCAGAATATTAGATGCTTTATTAACTGCTCTCTTCACATGTTCTAAGCACAATTCCCTCCAGATCCCTCTGTTCCTGCACCTCTTTAAGAATTTTAACCTTTATTTTATATTATCTCTCCATTTCCTTCCTACCAAAATGCATCACCTCACTCTTCTCCACATTGAGTTACATCTGCCACCTATCTGCCTGCTCCATCAGCATGTTTGTGTCCTTGTGAAGTTCTGCACTGTCCTGTTCACTGTTTACAATACTTCCAAGTTTTGCGTCATTTGCAAACTTTGAAATTATCCCCTGTTCACCAAGATCTGGATCATTACTATATATCAGGAAAAGCACAGGCCCCAACACCAACCCCTGGGGAACACCACTCCAAACGTTCCTCCAGCCTGAAAAATATCCATCGTCCAATACTCTCTGCTTCCTATTATTCAACCAATTTTATATCCACATTGCTACTGTCCCTTTTATTACATGAACTGCAACCTTTCTCACACGTCTGTTGTGAGGCATTGTATCAAATGCTTTCTGAAAGTCCCTATACACCACATCCACAGCATTGACCCTTTGTGGCACCTTCTCAGAAGTCTCCAGCAAGTTCGTTAAACACAATTTCTCCTTTACACATCCATGCTGCTCGACTGAATCAACCCACATTTTTCCATTTGGCGACTAATTCTATCCCGAATAAATATTTCCAGAAAGTTGCCCACCACTGACTGGTTTGTGATTGAATCATAGAATTCCTATAATGCAAAAAGAGGCCATTTGGACCATTGAGTCTGCACCAACAACAATTCCACCCAGTCCCTATCCCCACAATCCAACAAATTTACCCTGCTAATCCCCCTGACACTAAGAATCAATTTAGCATGGCCAATCCACCTAAACCACACGTCTTTGGACACTAAGGGGTAATTTAGCATGGCCAATCTACCTCATCTGCACCTCTGGACTGTGGGAGGAAGCCGGAGTCCCCGGAGGAAACTCACACAGACATGGGGGGAACGTGGAAACTCCACACAGACAGTGACCGAAGCTGGGAATCAAACCCGGGTCCCTGACGCTGAAAGGCTGCAGTACTGGGGCCTACCCTTACAGCCTGTTTTGAGCAAAGGTATATATAATGTTTGTGTTCATCCAGAAGTAAAGTTTGAGTTGATAGGGACCATGGATTGGAGGATTTGTCACCCTGTAAGCAGAGTGTTCCAATGACACTCAACCTCCATTCAACCTTCAGTCCAGGAAACGAGTCAGTGGCGGTGCAATACTGAGCACACAGAGTCTCATGGCACTAATTGTTCAACAAAATGGTTAGCATTGCTGCCTCACAGTGCCAGGCACTCGGGTTCGATTCCCGGCTTTGGGTCACTGTTTGTGTGGAGACAGCACGTTCTCCCTGTGTTTGCGTGGGTTTCCTCCGGGTGCTCCGCTTTCCTCCCACAGTCCAAAGATGTGCGGGTTAGGTGGATTGGCCATGCTAAACTGACTCTTTGTGTCATAAGATGTGATAGGTTAGAGGGATTCTAACTAAGATAAGGATAACTAAGCGGGGATAGGACCTGGTTGGGATTGTGGTCAGTGCAGACTCGATGGATCGATCCCTTAAACATTGTCACCGCAGATCAGCTAATCTCACAACTGCTGGTGGAAGCTCACACACTGGCTGTGATGTTACCACGGAGACGTCACTAGGGGGTGGGGGGGGGGGGAACAATTGATTTGATGCATTTGATATGTTTCTCTCCAGATGTCCCAATGTCCTTTCTTTCTCTCTCTGTAACCTAGCGGCTGCAAAGATAGCAAGGACCCATTGGCAGGAAGAGGAGGATGACCGAAGCAGACACTGCCCCTACCTAGACACTATCAATCGGTAAGTGGGAGCTCAGACTGCTTTGTGATAATATTTATGAAAACACAAGCAGCTTGTAGAGTCAAAGGAATCCCTGCAGTGCAGAAAGAGGCCATTCAGCCCCTCCCATCTCTACCAGCACCCCCAGAAGAGAGTCCCACCCAGGCCCCCCCCCCCCCACTTTGCCCTGTCCCCATAACCCAAGCATTTTCCATGGCTAATCCACTTAACCAACGTATCTTTGGACACTAAGGGGCAACTTAGCATGGCCAATCCACCTAACTGTAACTCTGAAGTTATGTTTGGATGCAACTTCCAGACATTCCCAGCTTAGGCTTGCCTGGCAATTACCAAGTTACTTCAGTTTTGCTGTTGGACAATTTACCCTGTATTGGGAGCCATTTGAAAAGCAAATTAAATCACAGTAACCTGACTGTGTTGCAGCAATAGTTACCCAATTACAAATTAAACCATCTCCAGCTTCTCTATGAATATGGCACTGACCTCTTCTGATTCCCCCAGTGGACTGCCACAAGGTCCCCAACCCCCTCACTGGATTCCCTTGAGCCTGCCCCACCCCCCAAGTGGGACTCCCTTCTAGCCCAAACCCCTTCTTCCAGGTCTGACCCAGAACCCAACCTGTCCCCTCCCAGGCTCAATCCAACTTCCCAGGCATAATTTGACCTCCTCTCCCCTCCAATCCCTGACCTGTTCACCCCAAAATCCTATCCGCAGTGACGCAGTGGTTAGCATTGCTGCCTGACAGCGTCAGGGATCCATGTTCAATTCCCAGCTCTGGTCACTGTCTGTGCAGAGTCTGCACATTCACCCCCGGATTTGCATGGGTTTCCTCCCGTGGTCCGAAGGGTAAATTCTGCCTCAGTGTACCCGAACACTTACTGGAGAGTGGCGACTAGGAGACTTTCACAGTAACTTCATTGCGGTGTTAATGTAAGCTGACTTGTGACACTTAATTAATAGATTTGATAGAGGTTTATAAGATTATGAAGGGGACAGATAGAGTAGATGGTGATAAGCTTTTTCCGCTATTAGAAATGGATAGAACGAGGGGTCACGGGCTTAGGGTGAGGGGGGCTAGATATAAGACTAATGTTAGAGGGCAGTTTTTCACACAAAGGGTAGTGGGGATGTGGAATGCACTGCCGAGTAAGGTGGTGGAAGCAGGCACGCTAGGGTTGTTCAAGAGTCACTTGGACAGCCACATGAGCGGTCTACATATAGGGGGATATAGCAGGCCTTACTAAGCATTGTAGGCTTGGGGTCAGTTTTAGTCTCAGGGATATAGAGTCTTTAATAATGAAATTTTTATCCACAGGCACTTACCATCCCGAGGGCATCATGGCAGCACAGAGGCTATCTCTGTTGCTGTGCGGACACATGGAGTTGGGTCTGTGTCCGTGGGAGTTTGCGCGTTCTCCCCGTGGTTGCGTGGGTTTCCTCCGGGTGCTCCGGTTTCCTCCCACATCCCAAAAATGTGCTTTTAGGCTGATTGATTGGGTAACAAATTGTCCCTATATTGGACCTCCCTGATCCTCACACATTAGGCATAGACTAGAGTTATGAATAGGTCACTGACCATGGGACGGCGGCGCGGGCTCGTTGGGCCGAAGGGCCTGTTTCCCGTGCTGTGTTGTTCTTTGTTCTTTGTTTTGTTTGTACTAATAAATAAACATTACTTCCCTCACCCGGTCTGCATTGGAAGATCGCACAAGATGGGAGTGGTTGGATTTCTGGGTAAGTAACTATGTGTGGAGATAAATTCCACACAATTCCCACTGCAGCAGGAGTTAGGGGCCCGTTAGATTTTATACGGACAATGCTGGAAGGAGGTAGCTTTTCGTGATTCTTTGTTAAAGTGAACATGTACTGTGACGCAGATTGCTGCAGTAACTGGAGGAGGTTTATCCTTTATCAGTGTGTGGGCTCACTGGGACAGGGATCTGTGCTGACAGTTGTGTGAATGAATCTGTGCTGCTCAGAGCTGACAGGCACTTCTTGTATTTCTGTCAACAGGAGCGTGCTGGATTTTGACTTTGAGAAGCTCTGCTCAGTCTCCCTCTCTCACATCAATGTTTACGCTTGCCTGGTGTGTGGCAAATACTTTCAAGGTAAGGTTGCTCTGAGCCTCTGATGGTTTCATATGTGGATGTTTCATGACTCAAAGCCGACCACGCTTTCTTCCCGTCACGACCTCAAAGACCTTGCTGTCGAGGATGACTGGCTTCCCATCTGGTTTGGTGGACTCTGATAAGTCCAGTGCATGATTTGCAGACTCTACCTTGTGTGGGGTTGGGGAATGGGGGAGGGGGTGGTGAGGGAGATAGATGGATCATTTGGAGGTTTCCACATTTCCTCCGAGACTCCCTCTCTGCACGTTCCCGACAAAATCTCTCAATGTGTCCTGGGAGTCTAACTTCCAGCTCTGAATAAAGCAGTTGCTTCGAGAGTCTGGTGTCAGGCATTACAGTGGTTAGCGCTGCTGCCTCACAGCACCACAGACCCAGGTTCGATTCCAGTCTCAGGTCACTGTCTTGTGTGGAGTCTGCACTTTCTCCCTTATCTGCATGGATTTTCCCTGTGTATAGATTAGGTGGATTGGCCATGCTAAATTGCACCTTAGTGTCCCAAGATGTGCAGGTTAGTTGGATTGGCCATGCTAAATTGTCCCTTAGTGTCCCAAGATGTGCAGGTTGGGTGGATTGGCCATGCTGAATTGCACCTTAGTGTCCCAAGATGTGCAGGTTAGTTGGATTGGCCATGCTAAATTGTCCCTTAGTGTCCCAAGATGTGCAGGTTGGGTGGATTGGCCATGCTGAATTGCACCTTAGTGTCCCAAGATGTGCAGGTTAGTTGGATTGGCCATGCTAAATTGCTCCTTAGTGTCCAAAGATACATATGTTCGGGGATTAACAGGTAAATATGTGGGGTTACAGGCTAACCCTGGGTAAGAGTTAGTGTAGACGCAGTGGGCCGAATGGACACCTCCTGTACCATCGGGATTTCTGTGTTGGCTGGGAAAGGAAGCTGCTGTTGGATCAAGCATATTTGGAGGATCTTGTGAGGGCGGCGCTGGTGATTGGAGTGTCTGATGCTGTTGTCCCAGTCTCCAAAGCAGTCAGGGTTGTTGAGACTTGATTTCTGGTGGTTGTACGGGTGAGGCCGGTACCTGTCACAGCACACCCTTCACAAGAGCCCGTCACCTCAACATGGACGCAGCTCTGACTGTGATTGGTTTTGCCTCACTCAGGGCGGGGCCTGAAGTCGTACGCCAACATTCACAGTGTTCAGGTCGGGCACCACGTCTTTCTGAATCTGCACACGCTCAAGTTTTACTGCCTACCAGACAACTACGAGATCATTGACTCCTCTCTCGAGGACATCACGGTAAGCACATGGCTCCAATGTTCTGGGCAGTTCAGTGCCTTCCCAGTTATTTGCTGTTTTTATTTAGAGGGATGATGAATGTTATCCCTGTGTATTGCCATCCTTCTCAATGTTGTTGAAGTGTGTTGGGTGATCACTTTGCTGAGCACCTTCGGTCAGGACCCTTTGCTTGCTATTTAACACATGAGCCTGCTCCCATGCCCACGTGTCTGTTCTTGGCCTGCTGTTCCAGTGAAGTTCAATGCAAACTGAAGGGACAACATCTCATCTTCCAGCTAGGCACTTTACAGCCTCTGTTCTCGACATCGAATTCAACAACTTCAGATGATTAACTCTACTCCACCTCCATCCCTTTTCATTATTTTTTTTTAACTTTTCATGTCTTTATTGTCT
Source organism: Prionace glauca (assembly GCA_037974335.1). Lineage (NCBI taxonomy): Eukaryota > Metazoa > Chordata > Chondrichthyes > Carcharhiniformes > Carcharhinidae > Prionace > Prionace glauca. The sequence continues at coordinate 18,924,562 of CM075751.1, read as the reverse complement.
TTCTTTATTTCTCTTCCCCCACTCTTTCCCCCTGTTTTATCTCCCTTTCTTACCTTTTCTCCCCCTTTGCTTCTCCTTTCCCCCTTTATCTAAATTTTACCTTTCTCCCATCCATCGCTCTCCCCCCCCCACCACATCTTCATCTGTCACAGTTTACCCTCTGATTTCAGCTTCCCTGCCGTTTGACCATCCACACCTTTTATTCTCTTTATGATCTGCCTTTAGCAGCTTTTCCCCTTGTCTTTGTGGGAAGTGGGAGATATTTATACTGCAGATTGAGGGAATGAAAGATGAGTCATCTTTCATTTCTTCACCCTGCAGTATGAATATCTCCCACTTTCTACGCCTCTTAGCTTTGACAAAGGATCATCCGGACTCGAAACATCAACTATTTTCTCTCCTTACAAATGCTGAGATTTTCCAGCATTTTCTCTTTTGGTTCCTGTGTTTCTCATTGAGTTTGATGTGTTGTAGGAGTAATGAGATGTTCCACACTGTCCTTTATGTTCCAGTATGTCCTGAAGCCAACCTTCACAAAGCTACACATTGCCAACCTGGACAAACAGTCCAAGCTATCACGGGCATACGATGGAACCACCTACCTGCCGGGAATTGTAGGGCTCAACAACATCAAGGCCAATGACTATGCTAATGTTGTGCTACAGGTAAGCAACTCTAAACACAGCAATCCAGACTAGATACAGAATTTAATAATTTGATTTATTATTGTCACATGTATTGGGATACAGTGAAAAGTATTATTTGATTTATTATTGTCACATGTATTGGGATACAGTGAAAAGTATTCTTGTGCGCTGTACAGACAAAGCATACTGTACTCAGAAGGAAAGAAGAGGGTGCAGAATATAGTGTTACAGTCATAGTAGGGTGTAGACAAAGATCAGCTATAAGGTAGCTTGATTCAAAATTATGATGGCAGCAGGGAAGAAGCTGTTCTTGAATCGGTTGGTATGTGACCTCAGACTTTTGTATCTTTTTCCTGATGGAAGAAGGTGGAAGGGAGAATGTCTGGGGTGTGTAGGGTCCTTGATTACACTGGCTGCTTTTCTGAGGCAGCAGGAACTGTAGACAAAGTCAGTGGATGGGAGGCTGGTTTGCGTGATGGATTGGGCTTTGTTTTAAAAAGTAAACCCACAATTTGGCCCCAGGTTTTGTTTTTGCCAGTTAATTTGGTATCAATCTGTAACTTTCCTCTGGGTCCTCTAAGACCCTGACAGCTTTCCTAAAATGCAGCATATAGAATTGGGCTTAAGATATGACCCTTAGTAGTTTCTTGTGGTCTTGGTCAGAGCAGGAGTCATAGAGATTTACAGCATGGAAACAGGCCCTTCGGCCCAACTTGTCCATACCGCCCTTTTTTTAAAACCTGTAAGATAATCCCAATTGCTCACATTTGGCCCATATCCCCCTATACCCTTCCTAACCTTGTAACTGTCTAACTGCTTTTTAAAAGACAAAACTGTGCCTGCCTCTTCTTCTACCTCTGGCAGCTTGTTCCAGACACTCACCACTCTGTGTGAACAAATTGCCCCTCTGGACACTTTTGTATCTCTCCCCTCTCACCTTAAACCTATGCCCTCTAGTTTTAGACTTCCCTACCTTTGGGAAAAGATATTGACTATCTAGCTGATCTGTGCCCCTCATTATTTTATAGACAGACCGCTATAAGATCATCCCTCAGCCTCCTACGCTCCAGGGTAAACAGTCCCAGTCTATCCAGCCTCTTTTTATAACTCAAACCCTCAAGTCCCGGTAGCATCCTAGTAAATCTTTTCTGCACTCTTTCTAGTTTAATAATATATTTTCTATAATAGGCTGACCAGAACTGTACACAGTATTCCAAGTGTGGCCTTACCAATGTCTTGTTCAACAAGACGTCCCAACTCCTGTATTCAACGTTCTGACCGATGAAACCAAGCATCCTGAATGCCTTCTTCACCACTCTGTCCACCTGAACTCCACTTTCAAGGAGCTATGAACCTGTACCCTTAGATCTCTTTATTCTGTAACTCTCGCCAATGCCCAACTATTAACTGAGTAAATCCTGCCCTGGTTCAATCACGTTGCACTTATCGAAATTAACCTCCAACTGCCGTTCATCAGCCCACTGGTTCAATTGATCAAGATCCCCTTGCAATCTGAGATAACTTCTTCACTTCCACTATGCCTTGAATCTTGGTGTCATCTGCAAACTTACTAACCATGCCCTCTATATTCTCATCCAGATCATTAATGTAAATGACAAATAACAGTGGACCCAGTATTGATCCCTGAGGCATATCGCTGGTCACAGGCCTCCATTTGGAAAAACAGCTGTCTACAATCACTCTCAATTTTGTATCCATTTAGCTACCTCACCCTGGATCCCCTGAGAGTTAACAAAGAACAACACAAAGAACAACACAGCACGGGAAACAAGCCCTTTGGCCCAACGAGCCCGCGCCGCCAGCCTACCATGTGATACCTTGTCAAAGGTCTTGCTATGATACCTTGTCAAAGGTCTTGCTAAAGTCCATGTAGACAATGTCAACTGCACTGTCCTCACCTACCTTCTTGGTTACCCCTTCAAAAAACTCAATCAAATTTCTGAGACATGATTTTCCACTCTCAAAGCCATACTGACTGTCCCTAATCAGTCCTAAATGTGTCTCAAAATACCTTCCAAAAACTTGCCCACTACCGATGTGGCTTTCTGGCCTGTACCACCCAGGTTTTTCCCTGCAACAAGTTTTAAACAGACACAACATTTGCCACTGTCCAAACTTCAGGCACCTCACCCGTGACTATCGATGATTCAAATATCTCTGCTAGCGGAGCCGCAATTTCCTCCCTAGCCTTCCACAATGTCCTGGGATACATTTCTTCAGGTCCCAGGGATTTATGTACCTTGATGGAGCCATAGCAAGCTGTGATATATCTGGAAAGGATGCTTTCTATGATGCGTCTGTAAAAATTTGTGAGAGTCATAGTGGACATGCCAAATTTCCTTAGCTTCCTGAGAAAGTAGAGGCATTGGTGGGCTTTCTTAACTAGTGTCAGTGTTGTGAGGGTTTGGAGGGGGTGCGGGGAAGGAGAAGAGAGAGAGGGAGAGACCAGGACAGGTTATTGGTGATCTGGACACCTAGAAACTAGAAGCTCTTGACCATTTCCACTTTGTCTCGATTGACGTAGACTGGGGCAAGTTCCCCTCTACACTTCCTGAAGTCAATGACGACCTCCTTCGTTTTACTGACATTGAGGGAGAGGTTATTGTTGTCGCACCAGTCCACCAGATTGTGAATGGTACTGTGTGAAAGCATTGAGAACAGGTGGTTGAGGTTGCAGTAGGCGAACATGTGGCTAACAGTGACCACAAGTCTGTCTACTTTAGGATAAAAATGGAAAAGGATGAGTGCTGTCCAAAGGGGAAGGCGAGCTATAGCCGGATTAGGAAGGAGCTGAAGGACACTGTTTGGAAGAGGTTGTTAGCGGGCAAGTCCACGGTTGGCAAGTGGGAGGCTTTCAAGGGCAAACTAAGAATGTTGCAGGAAAGACATGTGTCGGTAAAGAGGAAGGATGGGAAAGGTAGGATTAGAGAGCCATGGATTACAGGGGATGTTGAGGACTTGGTCAGGAAGAAGAGAGAGGCATATGTTAGGTCTAAGCAACTGGGAACGGAGAGAGCGCTGGAGGAATATAGAGAGAGCAGGAGGGAGCTCAAAAAGGGAGTTAGAAGGGCGAAAAGGGGTCGTGAAATTGTTTTGGCTGATAGGATTAAGGAAAATCCAAAGGCATTTTACTCTTATATTAGGAACAAGAGGGTGGTTAGAGGGAAAATAGGTCCCCTTAGAGACAAAGGAGGGGAATTGTGCTTAGAGTCTGAGGGAATGGCGGAGATCCTGAATGAATACTTTGTGTCAGTATTCACGAAGGAGAGGGGCTTGGTGTCTTGTAATGTCTTGGAGGGAGCTGTAGACCAGTTGAAGAAAATATCCATCATGAGGGAGGAAGTGTTAGGTTTTTTAGGTAGCATAAAAACTGATAAAGCTCTGGGGCCTGATGGCGTTTATCCCAGGCTGCTTAGGGAGGTGAGAGATGAAATTGCTGGGCCTCTGACGCAAATCTTTGTCTCTTCTTTGAGGTCCCAGAGGACTGGAGGATAGCTAATGTGGTACTGCTGTTTAAAAAGGGCAGTAGGGATAACCCGGGTAACTATAGGCCGGTGAGTTTGACGTCAGTGGTAGGCAAGTTGTTAAAGAGGATTCTTAGGGATAGGATGTATAAGCATTTGGAGCGTTGCGATCTGATTAGGGATACGCAGCATGGCTTTGTTCAGGGGAAGTCTTGCCTTACGAATCTGGTGGAATTTTTTGAGGAGGTGACAAAAACGGTTGACGATGGACAAGCCGTTGATGCCATCTATATGGATTTCAGTAAGGCATTTGACAAAGTCCCTCACGGTAGGCTGGTAGAAAAGGTTAAGGCACATGGGATACAGGGACAGGTATCTAGATGGATTGGAAACTGGCTGGGCAACAGGAGACAAAGAGTAGTAATGAAAGGGTCCTTTTCTAGCTGGAGGTCTGTCACCAGTGGTGTGCCGCTGACCTCAGTACTGGGACCTCTTCTCTTCGTAATATATATAAATGACTTGGAAGAGGGCGTACCTGGTGTGATCAGCAAGTTTGCAGATGACACCAAGATGACAGGATTGACGGATAGCGAGGAGGATTGTCAGGCTACACAGCAGAATATAGATAGGTTGGTATACTGGGCAGATAGATGGCAGATGGAATTTAATCCTGATAAATGTGAGGTGATGCATTTTGGAAGGAATAATGCAGGGAGGAGTTACATGACAAAGGGTAAACCTATTAAGAATATAGAAATGCAGAGGGACCTGGGAGTGCAAGTGCACAAGTCTCTGAAGGTGGCAACCCAGGTGGAGAAGGTTGCGAAGAAAGCTTATGGAATGCTAGCCTTTATAGGAAGGAGTATAGAGTACAAGAGCTGGAGTCTAATGCTACAGTTGTACAGAACATTGGTTAGACCGCATTTGGAGTACTGCATCCAGTTCTGGTCACCTTACTACCGGAAGGACGTGGAGACCTTGGAGAGAGTGCAGAGGAGGTTTACCAGGATGCTGCCTGATATGGAAGGACTGGGTTATGAGGAAAGATTGGGTAAACTGGGGCTCTTTTCCTTAGAAAGATGGAGATCAAGGGAGGATCTGATAGAGTTGTATAAAATAATGAAGGGTATAGATAGAGTCAACAGTGGCAGGCTTTTTCCTAAATTGGAGACAAATATCACGAGGGGTCACGAGCTAAGGGTGAGGGGGGAGAGGTTTAATTTGGATACTAGAGAGAGGTTTTTCACACAGAGGGTCGTGGGGGTATGGAATGCACTACCAAGCAAGGTGGTGGAGGCAGGCACACTGGACTTATTTAAGTATTACTTAGATAGGCACGAGTGAAATAGGGATGGAGGGTTATAGGAGGCATTTTAAAAAGGGTCAGAGCCTCGGGACGATACTGGAAATCTAATGCTACATGTGTTGATGTTTTGTCTCTTTTAATCCGCAGGTGCGTCGGTCCACGGGGGGCATGCACACAGTGGGTCGTGTGTGGGCTGCTCTTGGATGTTTTGAGAGTGGCTTAGTACTTCACGTCGTTGTGTGTGCTTAAAACTGGACTAGCAGATGGGCACCACAACAGCTCAGTGACTATCACTGCTAGCTGTGCAGGCACATGGATTTGGGCCTGTGTCTGTGGGAGTTTGTGCATTCTCCCTGTGGTTGCGTGGGTTTCCTCTGGGTGTTCCGGTTTCCTCCCACACCCCAAAGATGTTCTCTTAGGCTGATTGGTGTAACAAATTGTCCCTAAACTATTCTCCCCTGAATCTGGTTTCCAATGGGGGTACCATATGCATACACACGGGTCAAGGAAGGGTTAGGAAAATGCTTTTAATATGGCGGTGCAGGCTCGTTGGGCCGAAGGGCCTGTTTCCCGTTCTGTGTTCTTTGTAAATGATTTCCGATTTGATATCTGGCTTGCGTTGATTGATCTGGACCACCTTCACTTGTCCCTGCTTCTGTTGCAGACACTGTAACACTTGTCTTATTCCCCCTGCCTAACATGCCCGTGTCTGCTTCTCCTTCTAGGCCCTGTCGAATGTGCCTCCGCTACGCAACTATTTCTTGGAGGAGGAGAACTACAAGGATATCAAGCGGCCTCCAGGAGATATCATGTTCCTGTTGGTGCAGAGATTTGGGGAGCTGATGAGGAAACTGCGCAACCCCAGGAACTTCAAGGCTCACGTTTCTCCGCACGAGATGCTGCAGGCTGTCGTCCTGTGCAGCAAGAAACGTTTCCAGATTACCAAGCAAGGTGAGTGAGTGAGCCAAAAAAACCTACTCACAGCAGCTTGGCAACTTGTGTACAGGAGGCTGACCAAGCTTCACCTGAGGGACATTGATCATTCTGAATTACATAGAACATTACAGCGCAGAACAGGCCCTTCGGCCCACGATGTTGCGCCGACCAGTTACAAAAACAATGACCCACTAGTCTATACCAATCCCTTTTCATCCATAAACCTATCTACAGATCTCTTAAACACCCCCAAACTAAGCGCAATTACAACTGCAACAGGCAGGGCATTCCAATCCCTCGCCACCCTCTGGGTAAAGAACCTACCCCTGACATCCGTCCTGTAGCTACCCCCCCTTAATTTAAAGCCATGCCCCCTCATGCTAGCTTTCTCCATCCGAGGAAAAAGGCTATCACTGTCCACCCTATCTAAACCTCTAATCATCTTATATGTTTCAATAAGATCCCCTCTTAGCCGCCTTCTTTCCAACGAAAACAACCCCAAATCCCTCAGTCTCTCCTCATAGGACCTCCCCACCATACCAGGCAACATCCTAGTAAACCTCCTCTGCACCCTCTCCAAAGCCTCCACATCCTTCCTGTAATGTGGGGACCAGAACTGCACACAGTACTCCAAGTGTGGCCATACCAGAGTAGTGTACAGTTGCAACATGACGCTGCGACTCTTAAATTCAATCCCCCTACCAATAAACGCCAAGACACCGTATGCCTTCTTAACAACCTTATCTACTTGATTCCCAACTTTCAGGGATCTATGTACACATACACCTAGATCCCCTCTGTTCATCCACACTATTCAAAGTCCTCCCGTTAGCCCTATACTCGACACATCTGTTGCTCCTACCGAAATGAATTACCTCACACTTCTCCGCATTAAATTCCATCCGCCACCTCTCGGCCCAGCTCTGCAACCTATCTAAGTCTCCCTGCAGACTATGACACCCTTCCTCACAATCTACCACACCTCCGACTTTGGTGTCATCAGCAAATTTACTAATCCACCCAACTATACCCTCATCCAGATCATTAATAAAAATTACAAACAGCAGTGGCCCCAACACAGATCCCTGAGGCACACCGCTCGTAACCGAACTCCATGATGAATATTTACCATCAACCACCACCCTCTGTCTCCTATTTGATAGCCAATTGTTGATTGAATGGTGGGAAAGGTTCCTGGGCCTAGTCCTCTGGGAAATTTGAATGAACTCTGGCCTAGAAGCTATTACCTTCAGAGTCGTAACTTTGTATTTTAACCTGGGGTGGCACAGTGTTAGCATTACAGCCTCACAGCACCAGGGACCCGGGTTTGATTCCCGGTTTTGAGCCACTGTCTATGCGGAGTCTGCACGTTCTCCCCGTGTCTGCGTGTGTTTCCCCCGGGTGCTCCGGTTTCCTCCCACTGTCCGAAAGATGTGCTGGTTAGATGCATTGGCCATGCTAAATTCTCTCACAGAGTACCGGAACCTCCTTTGAAAAATACCTGGATGAGTACTTGGCACATCATAACATTCAGAGCTGTGGGCCAAGTGCTGGCAGATGGGATTATGTGGGAGTTCAGGTTTTTCTAATGTGTCAGTGCAGACCCAATGGGCTGAAGAGCCTGTGCTGTGCTGTATGAATCCATGATTCTCTGAGAGAGCGCAGCATGTAGTGTTACAGTCATAACTAAGGTGCAGAGAAAGGTCAACTTAGTGCAAGGTAGGTCCATTCAAAAGTCTGATGGCAGCAGGGAAGAAGCTGTTCTTGAGTTGGTTGTACCTGACCTCAGACTTTTGTATCTTTTTCCAGACAGAAGAAGGTAGAAGAGAGAATGTCCGGGGTGCGTGGGATTCTTAATTATGCGCTGCTTTTCCCGAGGCAGTGAGAATTGTAGATGGAGTCAGTGGATGGGAGGCTGGTTTGTGTGATGGACTGGGCTACATTCACAACAACTTGTCATGCTTGAAAAAGTAAACTCACAATTTGGCCCCAGGTTTTTTTTGTCAGTTAATTTGGTGTCAATCTGTAACTTTCCTCTGGATCCTCTAAGACCCTGACAGCTTTCCTAAAATGCAGCATCCAGAATTGGGCACAAGGTGCTGGCTCAGTCGTAATCAGTGAGTTTTAAAGATTTAATGTAACGTGCTTGCTGTTGTACTCTGTATCTTTTTAAAACCCAGCATCCTGTAACCTTTATAAAAAAAAATTGAACCCTTAACAATGAGTGCAGTATAACAAGGAAGGAATGCACCATAACATTCAGGGCTGTGGGCCAAGTGCTGGCAGATGGGACTATGTTGGAGTTCAAGTGTTTCTAACGTGTCAGTGCAGACTCGATGTGCCAAAGGACCTCTTAAGCGCCACATAAGGCTATGCTGTGTGACGACTGTGTGGAATATTTATCTGCCGTTACAGGTGACGCTGTGGATTTCCTGTCTTGGTTCCTGAATGCACTCCACATGGCGTTAGGAGGGAATAAGAAGAAGAAAAGTAAGTAGCACAAGGGAGCAAGCACTCTGACGGTCACTTTTCCTGTGCTTTTCCTCTGACACTTCACTGTTCGGGAGGTGAATTTCACACAGAGATCTCCCCTGGGGAGACCAAACACAGACTGGAGATAATGGAATTATCCCACACCAGTGGTCAGGGGTATTTGAGTTTGCGGGTGTTGGGAGGAGGGGGGAGGAACGTCAGATTTTTATTACAGGGAAAGGGGCCAGCTTGTTATCCAAAGGTGTGTCAGTCCAAATCAGGGATACGAATGCTGTGGAGGTGCTTTTATCTTCTGTGAGTGGACTGGGAATCTAGCTGATACATAGAAACATAGAAGATAGGAGCAGGAGGAGGCCATTCGGCCCTTTGAGGCTGTTCTTTGGTTCATCATGATCAAGGCTGATCATCCAACTCAATAGCCTAATCCTGCTTTCTCCCTATAATCTTTGATCCCGTTCGCCCCAAGTGCTACATCCAGCTGCCTCTTGAATACATTCAATGTTTTGGCATCAACTACTTCCTCTGGTAATGAATTCCACAGGCTCACTGGGTGAAGAAATGTCTCCTCATCTCTGTCTTAATGTCTCTGTCATCTCTGTTTGTAATTTTTATTAATGATCTGGATGAGGGTATAGTTGGGTGGATTAGTAAGTTTGCTGATGACACCAAAGTCGGAGGTGTGGTAGATTGTGAGGAAGGGTGTCATAGTTTGCAGGATGACTTAGAAAGGTTGCAGAGCTGGGCTGAGAGGTGGCGGATGGAGTTTAATGTGGAGAAGTGTGAGGTAATTCATTTCGGTAGGAATAACAGATGTGTTGAGTATAGGGCTAACGGGAGGACTTTGAATAGTGTGGATGAACAGAGGGATCTAGGTGTAAGTGTACATAGATCCCTGAAAGTTGGGAATCAAGTAGATAAGGTTGTTAAGAAGGCATACGGTGTCTTGGCGTTTATTGGTAGGGGGATTGAATTTAGGAGTCGCAGCGTCATGATGCAACTGTACACAACTCTGGTGCGGCCACACTTGGAGTTTTGTGTGCAGTTCTGGTCCCCACATTACAGGAAGGATGTAGAGGCTTTGGAGAGGGTGCAGAGGAGGTTTACCAGGATGTTGCCTGGTATGGAGGGGAGATCCTATGAGGAGAGACTGAGAGATTTGGGGTTGTTTTCGCTGGAAAGAAGGCGGCTAAGAGGGGATCTCATTGAAACATATAAGATGATTAGAGGTTTAGACAGGGTAGATAGTGATAGCCTTTTTCCTAGGATGGAGAAAGCTAGCACGAGGGGGCACGACTTTAAATTAAGGGGGGGTAGCTATAGGACAGATGTCAGGGGTAGGTTCTTTACCCAGATGGTGGTGAGGGACTAGAATGCCCTGCCAGCTGCAGTTGTAAATGCACCTAGTTTGGGGGCGTTTAAGAGATCTGTGGATAGGTTTATGGATGAAAAGGGATTGGTTTAGGCTAGTGGGTCATTGTTTTGTAACTGGTCGGCGCAACATCGTGGGCCGAAGGGCCTGTTCTGCGCTGTAATGTTCTATGTTCTAAACGGTCTACCCTGAATCCTCAGAATGTGACCCCTGGTTCTGTACTCCCCCCACCATCGGGAACATCTACCCTGTCTAGTCCTGTTAGAATTGTATAAGTCTCTATGAGATCCCCTCCTCATTCGTCTGAACTCCAGTGAAAACAATCCTAACCCAGTCAATCTCTCCTCATACATCAGTCCCGCCATCCCTGGAATCAGCCTGGTAAACCTTCGCTACAGTCCCTCCACAGCAAGAACATTCTTCCTCAGAAAAGGAGAATAAAACTGCACACAATATTCCAGGTGTGGCCTCACCATGGCCCTGTATAATTACCACAACAAATCCATGGTGACTCTAATCTTATTCTCCCCTTTATTCCATGTGGAATGGTTCCGCCATACTGGAATGTATTACAGCCATCATCAACAGTGTGTTCCAGGGATCTATGCGGATATTCACCAAAAAGCTGCCTCCACCAGACCTGGTGAGTTCCCTTCGCGATTATCATTGCTGCTTTTTTTGTTTTTGGCCATTTATCCCGTTGTGGTTTCTTTTCTCTGGTCAGCGGAAAGGGGCAGGTCGGGATTCCTGACTTGTGAAAGGTGCGGCTCAGGCTTCCTCCAGCCGAGAGGATTAGCCAAGTGCAGAGCTGTGAGATCACATTATAGTAACCATTGGATTGAACCCTGTTTAAATGTACTTACTCATTTAACCACAAGGTGGCAGCAATCTCAGTCAGTGCAGCTCCTGTTAGTTTCGTATATTCCACACAGTGAACAGGTACAGTACGGGGTTGATACAGAGTAAAGCTCCCTGTACACTGTCCCCCCATCAAACAGTCCCAGGACAGGTACAGCACGGGGTTAGATACAGAGTAAAGCTCCCTCTACACTGTCCCCCATCAAACACTCCCAGGACAGGTACAGTGCAGGGTTAGATACAGAGTAAAGCTCCCTCTACACTGTCCCCCCATCAAACAGTCCCAGGACAGGTACAGCACGGGGTTAGATACAGAGAAAAGCTCCCTCTACACTGTCCCCCCATCAAACACTCCCTGACAGGTACAGCACGGGGTTAGATACAGAGTAAAGCTCCCTCTACACTGTCCCCCATCAAACACTCCCAGGACAGGTACAGCACGGGGTTAGATACAGAGTAAAGCTCCCTCTACACTGTCCCCCATCAAACACTCCCAGGACAGGTACAGTGCGGGGTTAGATACAGAGTAAAGCTCCCTCTACACTGTCCCCCTATCAAACACTCCCAGGACAGGTACAGCACGGGGTTAGATACAGAGTAAAGCTCCCTCTACACTGTCTCCATCAAACACTCCCAGGACAGGTACAGCACGGGGTTAGATACAGAGTAAAGCTCCCTCTACACTGTCCCCCCATCAAACACTCCCTGACAGGTACAGCACGGGGTTAGATACAGAGTAAAGCTCCCTCTGAACTTTCCCATCAAACACTCCCAGGACAGGTACAGCACGGGGTTAGATACAGAGTAAAGCTCCCTCTACACTGTCCCCCATCAAACACTCCCAGGACAGGTACAGCACGGGGTTAGATACAGAGTAAATCTCCCTCTACACTGTCCCCATCAAACACTCCCTGGACAGGTACAGCACGGGGTTAGATACAGAGTAAAGCTCCCTCTACACTGTCCCCCCATCAAACACTCCCAGGACAGGTACAGCACGGGGTTAGATACAGAGTAAAGCTCCCTCTACACTGTCCCCCCATCAAACACTCCCAGGACAGGTACAGCACGGGGTTAGATACAGAGTAAAGCTCCCTCTACACTGGATGTGAGTTGATGGTTGGGTGTTGGTGAGGACACTGTTGAGCTGAGTTTTGCGACTTGTCACCTTGCCTGACAGCTGGGTTAAAGGGTCCACCTGTGACTGTTAAGCCTGTGATAATGCAGTCAGTGCAGTGATTCATCAGCTGCCCTGATCCTCAAACACTTTCATCCCGTTTGTATTTGAAAGCTTTCTCATCTTAGTGGGTTTTATCTCCTGAATGTAGACACCGGAGGAGAAGGAACAATTGCTGGAAATGGAGGAGTTCAAAGAGTCGATGACTGAATCCACATTCCTATACCTGACACTCGACCTCCCCACGGCCCCTCTGTACAAGGACGAGAAGGAGCAACTGATCATTCCCCAGGTCCCACTCTTCAACATCTTGGCAAAGTTCAACGGCATCACCGAGAAGGTTAGGAAACACCGAGTGAAATGAGGAACGACTAATGTTCTGTCAGTAAACGGAGTAGAATTGATTGAGGTGTGTTGGGAGGGGGGGGGGGGGGTAATTACTGAGTCTACGACTGAATTGAACAGAGTTGCACTAAGAGCAGTTCATTGCACTGTTAGCTGCTCTGACAGTACCCTGTCGGTGCTGCTGCACACATCCGTTGGCCGTCAAGCTTGTCCCTGAGTTGGGAGGTTATGGATTTATTCGCTACCCCAGACGTACATCCAACGGTGCAGCAGAGATGGAAACGTTTTTCATTTGGTTTGATTTAAGTTTAAGTTTATTTATTTGTGTCACAAGTAAGGCTTACATTAATACTGCAATGAAGTTACTGTGAAAATCTCCTAGTCGGGTTACACTGAGGGAGAATTTAGCACCTAACCAGCACATCTTTCGGACTGTGGGAGGAAACCAGAGCACCCGGAGGAAACCCATTCAGAAACGGGGAGAACGTGCAAATTCCCCTTGAGCTTCTTAACACTGTGAACACTGATATAACCAGAGAATCTACAATGCAGAAAGAGGCCATTCATCCCATCGAGTCTACACCAACCCTCTTCGTCATTCCACTCGTTTAGTATTGCCAATCCATCTAACCCAAGTTTACCTTTCCTAAAATGCAGCATCTGGAATTGGGCACAAGGTGCTAGCTCAGTCTTAATCAGTGGGTTTTAAAGGTTTAATGTAACGTGCTTGCTGTTGCACTCTGTGTCTTTTTAAAACCCAGCATCCTGTGGGCTTGTTTTAAAATGGAGTTCTTAACCATAAGAACATAAGAAATAGGAGCAGGAGTAGGCCATCTAGCCCTTCGAGCCTGCCCCGCCATTCAATAAGATCATGGCTGATCTGAAGTGGATCAGTTCCACTTATCCGCTTTCTCCCCATAACCCTTAATTCCCTTGTCTATCAAAAACCTATCTACCTATGACTTAAAAATATTTAGCGAGGCAGCCTCCACCACTTCAACGGGCAGAGAATTCCAGAGATTCACCACCCTTTGAGTGAAGAAGTTCCTCCTCAACTCCAATCTAAACTGCTCCTCCCCCCTTATCTTGAGGCTGTGCCTCTAGTCCTGCTATCCTTTCTAAGTGGGAAGAATCTCTCTACCTCTACCCTACCCTTCATTATTTTATACGTCTCTATAAGATCACCCGTCATCCTTCTAAACTCCAGCGAGTACAGACCCAGTCTATTTGGTCTCTCTTCATAGGCTAACCCCCTCATCTCCAGTATCAGCCTAGTGAACCTCCTCTGCACTCCCTCCAAGGCCAATATATCCTTCCGCAAGTGTAGCGACCAAAACTGCACACAGTATTCCAGTTGCGGCCTCACCAGCGCCTGTACAGTTGCAGCAAGACCTCCCTGCTTTTATATTCTATCCCCCTCGCTATGAAGGCCAGCATCCCATTCGCCTTCCTGACCACCTGCTGCACCTGCAGACTGGGTTTTTGCAACTCATGCACAAGGACCCCCAGGCTTTTCGCCTTTTAAATAATAATTTCTCCTACTATTATTTCTGCCAACGTGGATAACCTCACTCTTGCTAACATTATACTCCATCTGCCAGGTCCTCGCCCACTCACTCAGCCTATCCAGATCCCTCTGCAGACTTTCCACACCCTCCACTCAATTTGCTTTTCCACTCATCTTCGTGTCATCAGCAAATTTCATTACCCTACACTCAGCCCCCTCCTCCAGATCATCTATATAAATGGTAAACAGTTGAGTCCCCAGCACCGATCCCTGTGGCACTGCACTAGTCACCAGCCACCAACCAGAATAGCACCCACTGATTCCAACTCTCTGCTTCCTATTAGACAACCAATCTTCTATCCAAGCTAACGCCTTACCCCCAACTCCATGCACCCTAACCTTCTGTAGCAACCTTTTATGAGACACCTTATCAAACTTTTGGAGATCTAAAAACACCACATCCACTGGTTCCCCTCTGTCTACTGCAGACTGCTCTGTCTACCATGACTACAGAAAGGAAGGAGTGCAGCACTGCCAGAGGTGCTGATTTCAGATGATGTACCAAATGCTGAGCCCTCTCAGGTGGGTGTGAAAGGTCCAATAAAACATCGGCCAATGTTCATTCCCCCTCCAGCATAACTGAAATAGATTCCCGGATTACACATCGCGTGAGACCTCGCTGTGTCCAATTCTGTTACGTTTAGAAGAGTGAGAGGGGATCTCATAGCATGTTCTTGCTATAGAGGGAGTGCAGCGAAGGTTTACCAAGGCTGATTCCTGGAATGGCAGGTCTGTCATATGAGGAGAGACTAAGTCGGTTAGGATTATATTCACAGGATATATACAGCAGGATATTGATAGGCTGGTTGATTGGGCAGATACATGGCAAATGGAGTTTAATCTGGATAAATGTGAGGTGATGCATTTTAGCCGGAATAATGTAGGGGGAAGTTATATGATAAAGGGTAAGCTCGTAAGGAGCATAGAGTCGCAGCGAGACCTGGGGGTGCAAGTGCACAAGTCTTTGAAGGTGGCAGTGCAAGTGGAAAGTGTGGTGAAGAAAGCCTGTGGTATGTTAGCCTTTATAGGAAGGGGGATAGAATATAAGAGCTGGAGTCTAATGTTGCAGTTGTACAGAACGTTGGTTCGGCCGCATTTGGAGTACTGCGTACAGTTCTGGTCGCCTTCCTACCGGAAGGACGTGGAGACTCTGGAGAGAGTGCGGAGGAGGTTTACCAGGATGTTGCCTGGTATGGAAGGACTGGGGTATGAGGAAAGATTGAAGAAATTGGGGCTCTTTTCCCTTGAAAGACACCGACTGAGGGGGGATCTAATAGAGGTATATACAATTATGAAGGGTATAGATAGAGTAAACAGAGGTAAGCTATTTCCTATAATAGAGACACGTAGGACAAGGGGCCACTTAAGGTGAGGGGGGAGAGGTACAACACAGATATTAGAGGGTGGTTTTTCACACAGAGGGTAGTGGGGGTATGGAATGCTCTGCCAAGTAAGATGGTGGAGGCAAACACGCTAGAGTCCGTTAAGAGTAACTTAGACAGGCACATGACTGAGTTGGAGATGGGTGGATATAGGAGATTGTTTTAAATAAGGGTCATTAGCATTGGGGCGTCCCTGGTAATGTAAATGGGTATGGTATGATAATGTTTTTGTTTCTCTTTCATTCACAGGTTTTAAGTCGGTCCACCTCGTGTCCAACGAGGGGCATACAGGCGATGGGTTGTACTGGGGCTGCTCTTGGTTGTTTGAGATTGGCTTAGTGCTTCATGTCATTAGTGTGTGCTTAAACTGGACCAGATACTGGGCAAGACGACAGCTCAGTGACTATCACTGATTGCTGTGCAGACACATGGATTTGGGCCGGTGTCTGTGGGAGTTTGCGCATTCTCCCCATGCTTGCGTGGGTTTTCTCCGGGTGCTCCGGTTTCCTCACACACCCCAAAGATGTGCTGTTAGGCTGATTGGCAGGAATAAATTGTCTCTAAATCAGTTTCACTCAATCTGGATGGCCATAAAACATTAGATAGGGGTCATAGGTAGGGAGGTGGGCTGGTGGTGTTGAGATGGCAGTGCGGGCTCGTTGGGCCGAAGGGCCTGTTTCCCAGGCTGATTTTGTTCTTTGTTCTTTTCGGAGTTTAGAAGACTGAGAAGGGAATCTCATAGAAACTTATAAAATTCTAACAGGGTTCGACAGGGTAGATTCAGAAAGAATGTTCCTGATGGTGGGGGGAGTCCAGAACTAGGGGGTCATAGTTTGAGGATAAAGGGTAAATCTTTTAGAACTGAGGTGAGGAGAAATTTCTTCACCCAGAGGGTGGTGAATGTGTGGAATTCATTCCCACAGAAAGTAGTTGAGGCCAAAATGTTGTGAGATTTCAAGAAGAAATTAGAGTTCTTGGGGCTAAAGGGATTGAGGGATATGGGAGGGAAAGGTCGGGGGATGAGGCTCAGGATATTGAATTTGATGATCAGCTGTGATCGTGATGAATGGCAGAGTAGGTTCAAAGGGCCGAATGGCCGCCTCCTGCTCCTAGTTTCTATGAATTAATTCTCTGTGACATTTATTGCCCACCTCTATTTTCCCTAATCCGATAGCATCCTGGATTCTTTACTGATGATCAGTTTTTGTAAGCTAACGATGGGATTTTAACTCTCGTCTGCAGTCTCCATTCCTGACTCGGGTCACTGTCTGTATGGAGGCTGCACCTTCTCCCCGTGTCTGTGTGGGTTTCCTCCCACAGTCCGAAAGATGTGCCGATTAGGTGCTAAATTCTCCCTCAGTGTACCCGATCAGGCACCGGAGTGTGGCGACTGGGGGATTTTCACAGTAACATTGCAGTGAAGTTAATGTAAGCCGACTTGTGACATTAAAATAAACCTTAACTTTAAAGCCCTGGATAACTAGCCCAGTGACACAACCACCATGCGGCCAGGCTTCTGTTCACCAACAGTGACTCAATTTCAGAAGGGCCCTGTTGACATTGAAGCACCTTCAGGATGTCTGGAGTTGATGAAAGGCGCTATATAGATGCAAACTCTCTTCTCTGACTGTCCTCATGTCTGTCTGTATTTCCAACAGGAATATAAAACCTACAAGGAGAACTTCTTGAAACGGTTCCAGCTGACAAAGCTGCCCCCATATCTCATCTTCTACATCAAGAGGTTCACCAAGAATAACTTCTTCATCGAGAAGAACCCTACCATCGTCAACTTCCCAATCACGTAGGCCTTTTTACCATTTTCTCTTCCAAAATGTGGGGTCATCCAGTTTGGTCAGACTAACAGCAAAATGGAGTATTATTTAAATGGTAAAAAATTGCAGCATGCTGTTGGCAGAAGGACCTGGGTGTCCTTGTGCAGGAATCTCAAGGAGTTGGTTTGCAGGTGCAGCAGGTAATGAAGAAGGCAAATGGAATTCTGTCCTTCATTGCGAGAGGGATGGAGTTTAAAAACAGGGAGGTTATGTTGCAGCTGTATAAGGTGCTGGTACTGTGTACAGTTTTGGTCTCCTTACTTGAGAAAGGATATACTGGCACTGGAGGAGGTGCAGAGGAGATTCACTGGGTTGATTCTGGATTTGAGAGGGTTGGCTTATGAGAAGAGATGGAATAGACTGGGGCTATACTCATTGGAATTTAGAAGACTGAGGGGAGATCTTATAGAAACATAAGATTATGAAGGGAATAGATAAGATAGAAGCAGGGAAGTTGTTTCCACTGACGGGTGAAATTAGAACTAGGGGGCACGGCCTCAAAATAAGGGGGAGCAGATTTAGGACTGAGTTGAGGGGGAACTTCTTCACACAAAGGGTTGTGAATCTGTGGAATTCCCTGCCCAGTGTAGCAATTGAGGTTACCTCACTGAATGTTTTTAAAGCAAGGATAGATAAATTTTTGAATAATTAAGGGCTATGGTGAGCAGGCAGGTAAGTGGAGCTGAATCCACAAAGAGATCAGCCACGATCTTAGTGAATGGCAGAGCAGGCTCAAGGACCGGATGGCCGACTCCTGCTCCTAGTTCTTATGAAAGGGGCTGACTGTTTCCAGTTACGTTTCTGTCAGCAATGCATGACCACGTTTTTACTTGAGGTGATGACTGATTGCCCACTTCTCTGTTGAGGAGCCAAGATCTCACTCGCTTTCCACTCTCTGGGTCTGTACTCAATGGAGTTTCGAAGGATGTTGCAGGGGGAGGGAGGTATCTGATTGAAACTTACAGAATAATGAAAGGCCTGGATAGAATGGATGTAGGGAAGATATTTCCATTAGTCAGAGAGACTAAGTTTGAGAGCACGGCCTCAGCATAAAGAGTCGTCTCTTTAGAACCGAGATAAGTTCATAAGATATAGGAGCCACTCTGCCCATCGAGTCTGCTCCGCCATGACTGATATGCTCCTCATCCCCATTTTCCTGCCTTCTCCCCATAACCCTTCAACCCATTACCAATTAAAAATCTGTCTAACTCCTCCTTAAATTTACTCACTTCCAGCATCCACTGCATTTTGGGGAGCGAATTCCACAGATTCACAACCCTTTGGGAGTAGTTTCTCCTCAACTCTGTGTTAAATTTGCTGCCCCTTATCCTGAGACTATAACCTCTCGTCCCAGAATGTCCCACAAGAGGAAGCATCTGCTCCATGTCTACTTTATCCAAACCTTTTATCACCTTGTAAACCTCAATTTGATCTCTCATTCTTCTAAATTCCAGAGATACAGGCCTAAACTGTTCAATCTCTCTTCATACAACAAACCCCTCATTTGTGGAATCAGGAGGAATTTCTTCAGACTGTGGAATTCATTTCCACAGAAGGCTGTGGAGGTTGGGTCATTGAGTGTTTTTAAGACAGAGATAGATTCTTGATTGGTAAAGGGATCAAAGGTTACGGGTAAAAGGTGGGAGAATGGGGTTGAGAAATGTATCAGCCATGGCGGAGCAGACTCAGTGGGCCGAGTGACCTAATTCTGCTCCTATAACTTATGGCCGTGATGTTCCAGTCATAGGAACAAATACTGAAATGTGGTTATTATTGTAAAGAGAGGTGCTGCTGAAGGTTTCCATCTTGTACTCATCAGGACAAATGCGGGAAAATCAAATTTCAAATGATCACAGCAATCCTATCGGATAAAATGGTACGGGTTTGAAACTTAGCATTCTTGCATTTGCCCTGGTAAGTGCAAGATGAGAAACTTTGACAACCCTTGTTGACTGGGAGGATCTGCACTCTCCCCAGCCCAGGATTACTGAGTTACCTACTCCTGCTCATCTTTTGACAGAAGGTTGTATCGGAAGGGAAATCGTGCGGTGGAACTTTCCAGCTCTGTTAAATCCCCAGGAATCAGCTTCATATGTTCCGTGCTTGTGTTCGGTGTGAGTTCATCGAATCCTGACAGTGCGGAAAGAGGCCATTTGGCCCATCACAATCCACCCAGGCCTATCCCCAAACCCCACACATTCATTTGACGAGTCCCCCTGACACTAAGGGGCAATTTAGCACGCCAATCCACCTAACCTGCACACCTGCACATCTTTGGACTGTGGGAGGAAACTGGAGCACCCGAAGGAAACCCACACAGACATGGGGGAGAACGCACAGACTCTGCACAGACAGTGACCCAAGCCGGGAATCGAACCTGGATCCCTGGCGCTTTGAGGCAGCCGTGCTAACCACTGTGACACCCATTAGCTTTTGTAATCTGTGCACTAAGACACCAAAACCCTCCTTCTCCCAGAGGCGAATGTGGAACTAGCTACCACCAGGAGTGGTTGAAGTGACAAGTGTAGATGTATTTAAGGGACAAGTGAATGAGGGAGAAGGGAATCGAGGGTTTCATTCTGAGATTTAGATGAAAAAAGATGGGAGGAAGCTCAAGTGAAACATAGGCACTGGGATAGACTGGTTGGGCAGAATGGCCTGTTTCTGTGCTGTTAATCCTGTGTGATTAAAGGTGGAAAAGTTAGTGTCAGTTTCTGCAGGGTTGGGGACGTAGCAACTATTTTGCAATAAAACTGACTATCTTATTGAACTGTTTCAGCAATGTTGACCTAAGAGAGTACCTGTCGGAGGAGGTTCAGGCCATCCACAAACACACCACCTACGACCTGATTGGCAACGTGGTGCATGATGGGAAGCCGGGTGAGGGAGCCTATCGGGTTCACGTGCTGCATCATGTGAGTACTTAAACATTGAGGCTCTCCGAGGACTTATGCCCCCCGGGGAGGGGGTAACTCAGGCTTGTCCGAGAAATAATGGGTTGATGAAACAAAAGCACAGCATGCAGGAAGCACTGAGCGGGTCTGGCAGCATCTGTGCAGAGAGGAACAGAGTTGATTATTTTCAGGTGGGAGGTTTCTCATTTCCAGCTGTCGGGCAATTTTATTTTTGCCCTTGAACTGACGGGTCCCAGAGGAGATTAAAATAAACCACCCACCGTTGTTTCATGTATTTGCCCAAATGCATTTCCTTGGTTGAAATCCTTTATTATAAAACCCCTCAATAATGATTCACGTTTGAGAGGGGGAGCTCTGACTGCAGCGCCACTTGCTGAGTGCAAGGATCTAGGGGTCCGGGTCCACAGGACTCTTAAATCGGCCTCGCAGGTGGAGGAGGTGGTCAAGAAGGCGTATGGTGTACTGGCCTTCATTAATCAAGGGATTGAGTTTAGGAGTCGGGAGGTAATGCTGCAACTTTATAAGACCCTTGTCAGGCCTCATTTAGAGTATTGTGCGCAGTTCTGGTCGCCTCACTATAGGAAAGACGTAGAAGCTATTGAAAGGGTGCAGAGGAGATTTACAAGGATGTTGCCTGGACTGGGAGGCATGCCTTATGAAGTTAGGTTGAGGAAGCTGGGACCCTTTTCCCTGGAGAGGCGAAGGTTGAGAGGCGACCTGATAGAGGTTTATAAAATGTTGAGAGGAATAGATAGGGTGGACTCTCAGAGGCTATTTCCCCGGGTTGAAATGGTCGCTACGAGAGGACACAGATTTAAGGTGCGGGGAGGGAAGTACAGAGGTGATGTTAGGGGTAAGTTTTTCACTCAGAGGGTGGTGAGTGAATGGAATCGGCTGCCGTCATCGGTGGTGGAGGCGAACTCGCTGGGGTCTTTTAAAAGACTTCTGGATGAGTATATGGGGTTTAATGGGATTGGGGGTTATAGATAGGTCTATAGATTGGTGGGGTTGATGTGATTGGCGCAACTCGTGGGCCGAAGGGCCTGTTTGTGCTGTAGTGTTCTATGTTCTATGTCTCGCAGCTCATCTGGCACGCTGGGCTCCAAGTGGATAAGAGGGGAAAAAAAGCCTGGTGAACAGGATTCATAGAATCCTTACAGTGTGGAATTTTGCCCATAGAGTCTGCACTGACCACAATCCCACCCAGGCCCTATCCCCATAACTCCATACATTTATCCTAGCTAGTTCCTCTGACACTAATGGACAATTTAGCATGGCCAATCCCCTTAACCCGCACCTCTTGGAGTGTGGGAGGTAAATGGAGCACCTGGAGGAAACCCACACTGACACGAGGAAAATATGTAAACTCCGCACCGATGGTGACCCACAAGCCAGGAATTGAACCCGGGTCACTGCTGCTGTGGGGCAGCAGTGCTAACCACTAGGCTACCCTCGTTCAGGACAATTTCTAGATTTTGTTTCCCTTCCCAAAGCAATATGACTGAATTTGTGAATCATGGTTTGTAATATTTCCTCTTTCTCCCTGCCCGGGGCCTGGTTTAATTCAGTTATTCTTAATTTAAGACAGGCAATTTAAAAGATATATACCCTTTACAGGTATGTCAAGAACAGAAGGTTGGTTAGGACAAGATTAGGGCCAGTTACAGACAGTAGAGGGAAGTTGTGTGTGGAACCGGAGGAGATTGGAGAGGCGTTGAACCAATATTTCTCTTCGGTGTTCACGCAAGGGGACAGGAATGTAGCTGAGGAGGACACTGGGGTGCAGGGGTGTGTAATAGATAGTATTGCAGTTGATACGGGGGATGTGCTGGATATTTTAGAGGGATTGAAAATAGATAAGTCCCCTGGTCCAGATGGGATTTACCCTAGGATTCTTTGGGAGGCAAGAGGGGTGATTGCGGAGCCTCTGGCTCTGATCTTCAGGTCGTCGTTAGTCTCTGGTATAGTACCAGAAGATTGGAGGGCAGCAAATGTTGTCCCATTGTTTAAGAAGGGGAGAAGGGACTTCCCTGGGAATTATAGACCGGTGAGTCTTACTTCTGTGGTGGGTAAGGTTTTGGAAAGGATTATTAGAGACAGGATTTGGAAAGTAATGAGTTGATTAGAGACAGTCAGCATGGTTTTGTAGCGGGTAGGTCATGCCTTACTAACCTTATCGAGTTCTTTGAGAAAGTGACCAAAGAGGTGGATAGTGGTAAGGCAGTTGATGTGGTGTATATGGATTTTAGCAAGGCGTTTGATAAGGTTCACCATGGTAGGCTTCTGCAGAAAATGCAGATGTATGGGATTGGGGGTGATCTAGGTAATTGGATCAGGAATTGGCTAGCAGATAGGAGACAGAGAGTGGTGGTTGATGGGAAATATTCGTCATGGAGTTCGGTTACAAGTGGTGTGCCTCAGGGATCTGTTTTGGGGCCACTGCTGTTTGTAATTTTTATTAATGATCTGGATGAGGGTATAGTTGGGTGGATTAGTAAGTTTGCTGATGACACCAAAGTCGGAGGTGTGGTAGATTGTGAGGAAGGGTGTCATAGTTTGCAGGATGACTTAGAAAGGTTGCAGAGCTGGGCTGAGAGGTGGCGGATGGAGTTTAATGTGGAGAAGTGTGAGGTAATTCATTTTGGTAGGAATAACAGATGTGTTGAGTATAGGGCTAACGGGAGGACTTTGAATAGTGTGGAGGAGCAGAGGGATCTAGGTGTATGTGTACATAGATCCCTGAAAGTTGGGAATCAAGTGGATAAGGTTGTTAAGAAGGCATACGGAGTTTTGGCGTTTATTGGTAGGGGGATTGAATTTAGGAGTCGCAGCGTCATGATGCAACTGTACACATCTCTGGTGCGGCCGCACTTGGAGTGCTGTGTGCAGTTCTGGTCCCCACATTACAGGAAGGATGTGGAGGCTTTGGAGAGGGTGCAGAGGAGGTTTACCAGGATGTTGCCTGGTATGGAGGGGAGATCCTATGAGGAGAGATTGAGAGATTTGGGGTTGTTTTCGCTGGAAAGAAGGCGGCTAAGAGGGGATCTCATTGAAACATATAAGATGATTAGAGGTTTAGACAGGGTAGATAGTGATAGCCTTTTTCCTAGGATGGAGAAAGCTAGCACGAGGGGGCACGATTTTAAATTAAGGGGGGGTAGGTTCTTTACCCAGAGGGTGGTGAGGGACTGGAATGCCCTGCCAGCTGCAGTTGTAAATGCACCTAGTTTGGGGGTGTTTAAAAGATCTGTGGATAGGTTTATGGATGAAAAGGGATTGGTTTAGGCTAGTGGGTCATTGTTTTGTAACTGGTCGGCGCAACATCGTGGGCCGAAGGGCCTGTTCTGCGCTGTAATGTTCTATGTTCTAATAAATATAAATTGAGGTTTGTTGCTAGTTGTGGCACCATCTTTCCAAATCTTTCTTTCTGAATGGCCCTGAAACGCAGTACCTGGGCGGAAATGTCACAAAACGTAACAGGCGCCAACATTATATCTCCAGGTGGCCCCACGCCCTTGTATGTGATTGGCCACAATTGGTTCACCACTACATCGTGGGGCATTTACTAACAAATTGATTCAGCTGGAAATAAAATGTAACTGTGGCATGGTATTGTTCGCCTCATTGACGTGTGCCGTTTTACTGAAAAGGTTGGGTGTCACTGATCCAGGAAGTACTGGGGGGGGGGGGGGGGGAACACAGTAGTGTGTACCTCACAATATGAAACATTAACCTGTTTGAACATACTCCTTTCAGGGTACAGGGAAATGGTACGAGCTGCAGGATCTCCAAGTATCTGACATCTTACCCCAAATGATTACACTTTCCGAAGCTTACATTCAGGTCAGTATTCCCAGCGTTGGATGCGTTCCGCTTCCCTGTTACTGCAAGAGATGCAGGCATTTTGTGTACAATCCTGTTGCAGCGAGTAACTATGGTGCGTACTGTGGATCACATTCTTACTGTTAATATTGACACAGGATTTTGCAAAATGAGGAGATGTGAGATGAAGCCATGTAAAGGCAGATTCAGGTGGAAAGTGAGGGTCAGATTGACAGTAAACTGGAACAGATGACTGATGGTAACTTTGGAGGTTACAGTGGGTGGGATGTTACAGCCTTCCTGTCCTGGAGGCAGCTCACCATTAGTGGCAACATCTAGTCCTGCCAGTGTCAATGCCGATTTACACTCCTTATCCGTGTCACTGTTGGGGAACCAGTAAACACTGTGTTTATTTTGTGTGTGCGCAAGTGTGCTACTGCTGAAATTCACCTTGGAGCTGGCTATTGTCAGCCTTGCATGTTATTTAGTGACAAAACTCTGTTGTTTTACCACCAGATCTGGAAGAGACGTGAGGACAGTGATGAGAGTCTGCCCAGTCAGAGAGGAGCATGAACTGTGTCAGGGGAAAGACTGTGAGTGATTGGAACTTTACCCACTAAGGGAGAGGACTTAACACTGGATGGAGCAGGCAGAACCCAGCGATGTTAAACAACACGCAGACTGGAAAGCGTGGATCACACGGCTGTTACTTTGCATGCAGCCTGCGTACCCACCTCAGTGACAGGTCCAAACCTGCGCCATCGCCGTTACTGATATGTAAAGGTAACTCGGAGACTGTTGCTATGAATATTTTCACGGGATGGGTCTCGGTGAAAGGAATAGATAACCTCTCATTCATTCAGCCAGGAATATCACTAGCTGATTTTAAACACTTCCCTGTACTTCTCACCTCCGTCTGTGCATTCAGCAAGTAGCTGAATTAATCCCACAGGACATTACAAATATTTCCGTTACCTTGCTTTCCTCTCTGTTTGAGTGTAGATGGTATTTTTACATTCTGCCGGCAGTCACATCAGGTGCTGCAGAGGTGGGAGCAGAAAGCCAGCTTCCATATATTCCCTCCACCGCACGCGTATCATAACGTATGGAACAAAAGTAACACAGCCTTACAAAAGGAGGCCTTTTGGAATAGTCTGCCCTTTCCAGAATGTTCGAACGTTGTGGAGGGGGGATTCAATTTGATTTAGAGTTTGGAACATTCTTTGGAAAATAATACATTTCACTTCGGGCGTTACCCCCCTCCCCTGTTATGTTCAGCTTGGTCTTGGTTAGGGTCAATAAAATTGAGATTTTAAAATGATAAAACTGTGTTTGTTGTCAGGAAACTGGGGTGGTGATGGTGGGGGAGGCGGGGTGCTGTGCGCGGTGGATTTCCTGGCCAATACGAGTAAATGGTGGTCTGGGTGCTGTTTCAATGTGGCAGCAGGACCTGTAACCCCCATGAGGTAACGGTGAGGCAGTGTCTGCCCTGTCCTGGATGGGTTAGTAACTGGCTGAACAGCAGGAGATTGTCTGTGTACAGTCATCCTGCCTCTCCTGTGCTAAGTGGCTAATTGAGTGAGGTGTTAAGTAGAAGAACTGATGACATAGCAATGAACTACAATTCCCAAATCAGTTTGTTAGTAAAAGTTTATTGACCAAAAACATCATGATTTTGAAGCACTTCAGCCTACAAGCTTAACTGTCATAAGAACATAAGAAATAGGAGCAGGAATAGGCCTTCGAGCCTGCCCCGCCATTCAATAAGGCGGGCAACACAAAGGTTGGTGGATTTGCAGATAGCGATGAGGAACATCAGAGGATATAGATCAGTTGGCGACTTGGGGGACAGGTGGCAGATGGAGTTTAATCCGGACAAATGTGCTGTAAATGTTCTATGTTCTAATGGATTTTGGAAGGTCTAATAGGAAATATAGAGTAAGTGGCAGAATCTTTAAAAGTATTGATAGGCAAATGGATCTGGATGTACAGGTGCACAGGTCACTGAAAGTGGCAATGCAGGTGGAGAAGGTAGTCAAGAAGGCATATGGCATGCTTGCCTTCATCAGCCAGGGTGTTGAGTTTAAAAATTGGCAAGTCATGTTGCAGCTTTAAAGAACCTTAGTTAGGCCGCACTTGGTCAATTCTGGTCGCTGCACTATCAGAAGGATATGGAGGCTTTTCTGCAGTAAAAGCTCAGACAGTGAGCAGCCTGTTTCCCCTGTGAGGGTTGGACTTAAACCTGGTGTCAGACTTCTTACTGTGATTCCCCTGTGAGGAGTCAGATGGAAACTCAGAAGGCAGTGGTGAAGTACTATTGTCACTGGCCTGGTGAGGACAAGCTGGTGAGCCTTACATCAGTGGTAGGGAAATTATTGGACAGGATTCTTTGAGACAAATTTATTTCCACTTGGAAATAAGTGGGTGTATTAGTGAGAGGCAACATGGTTTTGTGAAGGGGAGGTCGTGTCTCACGTACTTGATCGAGTGTTTTGCGGAAGTGACGAAGATAATTGATGAGAATTTTCGGAATGGAGGGCTGTCTCAATCCATCACTGTGCCATACATCAGCTACAGAGGGTGAGGAAAGGATAATTAATGGTAAATATCAGCAAGTTAATTCAGGTCTACATCAACGGTTAAAATTCTGTCACAGTCCCTCTTTTTCTTTAAAAAGTGAATGTTCTCCTTTTGAATCAGCAAACTGGTGTTAGTCCCAATTGTGCTGTTGCCCTGACCAGGTCTGGATGCAACTCGGCTAAAGTAATTGACAGCTCATTATATAGAGAAAGATTGAAACTGAAACAATAACTGACCACATTTCAGATATATCTTTCACTCACCAGCGATAATTTACTTTCAAACTGATGGTTATGGAGGGGGGAACATGCTTTAAACTGAACGTTTTCACTCTCAGACTCCACAGATACAACAACGAACAGACTGTACTGTTTTGCTCACTTAGTGATTGTTGAGGACAGCATTGTGTCTGGAACAACACACCCATAAAGAAAATGTTTCCCAGGTTACAAAAACTGGAATATACTCAGGAATTTCCATCTTATATTGTAATCATTAGCCGTAGAGACTTACTTCAATCGCATCCATCCAGTGATTCCTCTGTGCTGTAAGTAACTCGAAATGCCTGGAAACATTGGCTCTATTCTCTGGCATTGAGACTGTCTGCATGAAGTCTGTATGTTCCCCGCACCACCTCCCCCCACCCCACCGTGTCTGGGTGGGTTTCCTCCCACACTCCAAAGAGGAGAAACTTCTTCACTCAAAGGGTGATGAATGTCTGACATTCTCTGCCCATTGAAGTGGTGGAGGCTACCTTGCTGAATATATTTAAGTCACAGGTAGATAGATTTCTGATAGACAGGTGAATTAAGGGTTATGGGGAGAAAGCGGGAAAGTGGAATTGATCCACTTCAGATCAGCCATGATCTTATTGAATGGCGGGGCAGGCTCGAAGGGCAAGATAGCCTACTCTTGCTCCTATTTCTTATGTTCTTATCAGTGTAAAAGCTCAGTGATCTTAACCTTAAGACACCATCCAGAAGAACAGATAAGTATGGAGGGAAAGGGATGTGCTGCACATTACACAGTGTAAGGGTTGTGTGCTAATACAATTAATCTCGCATTGTAAGCTTAGGAAATTTAAAGCGTGCAAGGGCAAAAGGACAAAACAATTTGTCTTGATGCTGAGTTACATGTCGAAGCAAAGATACTGTGGCAATGTTTTTTTTTGTTTAAACTGAAGCAATACTGCGTCAGAGAATTTTCTTCAATAACTTGCAGCACTGTTTTAGATCCAACCGTTCTTCTCACAGTAATTGACAGCCTGGAAGAGAGAACGGACAGAACACCAAAGTGAGAGCTCACCACATTGAAAATACAGAACCGATTTCAAAAGGACACCACTGTTTGTGAATCTCTGCAGAACTAACTCTGAATTCTACGGCTTGTCACCACCAAATCGCAGCTTCCTGATTTCATATTCCACTTCCCTTTTCACTCTTGGTTCTTCGCGCCCCCCCCCCCCCAACTTCTGTTTACTTCCTGATTTCCAATTTCATCTCCTTTAACCCTCGTGATTCCGCACTCTGGTCTTTTGTACCACGTAGAGTAAGTACATCGCAGAGAAAGGCCAGTGGTCTAAGCAGCTATTCACTGCAAACCCGCTGTTCTTGCTCGAGTTCAGGCTGGTGTGCCTCTTGCAGGTTAGATTTGGTTGTAGAGTGGAGATAAGCAGATAGCAGGGTAAGTGAAAGCTGCAGATTGCGAAATAAAAATCGCCTCTAACTGAACCTCCTGACTAACAGCATCATAGCTCCACTCAGCAGGATCATAGAATCCCCAGTGCAGAAGGAGGCCATTCAATCCATCGAATCTGCACTGACTCTGACAGAGTATCTTCCAATCAACATAGAATCCTCACAGTGCAGAAAGAGGCCATTCAGCCCATTGAACTGGCATCAACAACAATCCCACCCAGGCCCCATCTCCATAACCACACACATTTACCGTTAATCCCCCTGACACTAATGAACAATTTAGCATAGTCAATCAACCCAGCCAACACTAAGGAGCGATTTAACATGACCAATCCACCTAACCTACAAATCTTTGGACTGTGGGAGGAAACCCATGTAGACATTCATCCAGGCCCTCACCTCTCCCAGCCCTATCGCTATAACGCCAGGCTAATACTCCCCTAAACAACGCACCTTGAGGCACCAAGGAGCAATTTGGCACAGCTAATCCCCCTAACCTCCATACCTTTGAACACTAAGGGGCAATTTGGCACGACCAATCCCCCCTAACCTTCACATCTTTGGAGTGTGGGAGGAAATGGAGCACCTGGAGGAAACCCACAGACACAGGGAGAACATGCAGACACCACACAGTGACCTGAGGCTGGGAATTGAACCCGGGTCCCTGGCACTGCGAGGCAGTGGTGCTAACCACTGTGCTGCAAATCAGCTGAAACTCTGTTTACCAACATCGTATGGAAGAAAACCTATCAATACTGACAAAGGATTTAGCAAGTGAGTGTGGACTGGATACACGTTCCTGCCATAACTGTGTGAAGAGTCAATATGAAAGATATTTTAGTTCAAAGTCAGGAATTAGTCAGGATCACAGTATGAAGGGAGAGTCGATCTGGATACAATCAATTTGTGGAATCAAAATAATGCAGTGAAATATAACTTTCAAATCAAGTTACAATGTCAACCATGATGTGTTTATATACCTTTACCCATTGCCATCATTACACAGAGGGTTGACGTTCTACTTACCTGACACCTGACGGCAATTTCCCAATCTGAACACCAGTGCGACGGGCCCCAGGTACACTCATCGCTTCCAAGAAACTGTCCTTCCACTTCCCTGGCACAGACACCCAGTTCCTGTCAGGAAATATATGTGAAATAAATTAAAGTTGCCATAGACCCAGAGGCCATTGATTACTCTCTTTCGAGGGAGAGAGTTAACTGATGGTGATTTAAGCTGAGGGTTACCATACCTCAGGCGAGGGGCATGGCTAAGAATGTGGGGCCTTCGTGAATACCTTCAGCTGATACGGGAAATGAACCCGTGCTGTTGGCGTCATCGAATCCCTGTGGTGCAGAAGGAGGCCATTCTGCTCATTGAGTCTGCACCCACAACAATCCCACCCAGGCTCTATCCCACAACCCCACATATTCACCCCACACATCCTCTCAAATCTATGCATCCTGGGACAGTAAGGGACAATTTAACACGGCCAGCGCACCTAGCCCACACAACTTTGGAGTGCGGGAGGAAACCAGAACACCCGGAGGAGAACATGCAAATTCCACACAGCCAGTGACCCAAGCCGGGAATTAAACCAGGGTCCCTGAGCCTGTGAGGCAGCAGTGCTAACCACTGAGCCAGTGTCACTCAGCCTCACGAACAAGCCATCCAGCAACTGAGCTAACCAACCTCCTTTATATTCATTAATGGATCATGGGCATCACTGGGCTGGGCCAGTATTTATTACCCATCCCTAGTTGTCCGAGGGCAGTTGAGAGTCAATCACATTTCTGTGGCTCTGGAGTCACATGTAGGCCAGACCGAGTAAGAACATAGAACATTACAGCACAAACAGGCCCTTCGGCCCTCGAGTTGCGCCGATCGCATCAACCCCACCAATCTATAGACCTATCTATAACCCCCAATCCCATTAAACCCCATATACTCATCCAGAAGTCTTTTAAAAGACCCCAGCGAGTTCGCCTCCACCACCGACGACGGCAGCCGATTCCATTCACTCACCACCCTCTGAGTGAAAAACTTACCCCTAACATCACCTCTGTACTTCCCTCCCCGCACCTTAAATCTGTGTCCTCTCGTAGCGACCATTTCAACCTGGGGAAATAGCCTCCGAGAGTCCACCCTATCTATTCCTCTCAACATTTTATAAACTTCTATCAGGTCGCCTCTCAACCTTCGCCTCTCCAGGGAAAAGAGTCCCAGCTCCCTCAACCTATCTTCATAAGGCATGCCTCCCAGTCCAGGCAACATCCTTGTAAATCTCCTCTGCACCCTTTCAATAGCTTCTACGTCTTTCCTATAGTGAGGCGACCAGAACTGCGCACAGTACTCCAAATGAGGCCTGACGAGGGTCCTGTAAAGTTGCAGCATTACCTCCCGACTCCTAAACTCAATCCCTCGATTAATGAAGGCCAGTACACCATACGCCTTCTTGACCACCTCCTCCACCTGCGAGGCCGATTTAAGAGTCCTGTGAACCCGGACCCCGAGATCCTTCTGCTCTTCAACGCTACTAAGACCCCTGCCCTTAATAGTGTACTCGTTCATCCCGTTGGTTCTGCCGAAATGGACGACTACACATTTATCCGCTTTGAAGTCCATCTGCCACTTCTCCGCCCATTCCTGCATCCTATCTATGTCCTGCTGCAACTTTTGACATCCTTCCAGACCATCCACAACACCGCCGACCTTCGTGTCATCAGCGAACTTGCTAACCCATCCCTCCACTTCCTCATCCAGGTCATTTATGAAAATGACAAACAGCAAGGGTCCCAGTAAGGACGGCAGATTTCCTTCCCTAAAGGGAACCAGATGGATTTTTCCAACAGTTGGCAATGGTTCATGGCCGTCACTTAATGCCAGATATTTTATTGAATTCAAATTCCATCAGCTGCCATGTTGGGATTCGAACCAGGTCCCCAGAATGTTAGCTGGATTTCTGGATTAATAGTCTAGTGATAACATCACTAGGCCATTGCCTCCCCTCACGAGGTCATGAGGATGATATTGGTTGTGGCCTTATTCTACAGTTGATCTCAGAGATCCACAAAAAAGTACACTTTGCTCTTTTATACAAGATGGAGGAAACAGTGAACCGGGTCACGATTCTCAACATTATCCTCTCTCATAGGGGGCGCGCGTATGGTTGGTGGCGTTCTGGCAAATAGGTGAAGGCTGGGATGAAGGCACTTTATCTAACTGCACGAAGCATTCGGAATAAAGTGGATGAGCTGGTGGCGCAGATCAGCACAAATGGATATGATCTGGTGGCCATTACAGAGACATGGCTGCAAGGTGACAGGGACTGGGAGCTGAATGTCCAGGGCTATCAAGTGTTTAGGAAGGATAGGCAGGAAGAAAAAGGGGGGGGGGCCTAGCTCTGCTGATTAAGGATAGCATCAGGGTGGTAGTAAGGGATGATATAGGAACCAAAGAGCAGAACATGGAATTGTTGTGGGTGGAGATTAGGAACAGCAAAGGGAGGAAGATGCTGGTGGGTGTCGTTTATAGGCCCCCGAATAATGATCTGGAGGTGGGGCGGGCTGTTAACGCGCAAATAAATAAACGCGTGCAGGAATGGGACGGCGATAATTATGGGGGATTTCAATCTACATATTGATTGGTTGACCCATGTTGGACACGGTGGGCTTGAGGAGGAGTTCTTGGAATGCTGCCGAGATAATTTCATAGAACAATGTGTGTTGGAGCCGACGAGGGAGCAAGCTATCTTGGATCTGGTGTTATGTAATGAGGCGGGTAGAATTAGGGACCTTGTGGTGAAGGATCCTCTTGGGAAGAGTGATCATTGTATGGTGGAGTTTCTGATGCAGATGGAGGAGGAGAAAGTGGGTTCCCGGACATGTGTTCTTTGTTTGAACAGAGGGGAGTATGGTAGGATGAGAGAGGAATTGGCGAATGTTGATTGGGGGAGTGCGTTGGAAGTTAGGTCTGCTGAGGAACAGTGGAGGATCTTTAAGGAGATCTTTCTTGGTGCTCAGCAGAAATTTATGGTTAAAAAGGATCGTAGGAGGAGAGATAATCAGCCGTGGATAACGAAGGAGGTGAAGGAAAGTGTTAAAAGCGGATGCGTTTAGAGTAGCTAAGAGTAGTGGGCGAGAAGAGGATTGGGAGAGGTTTAAATGTCAGCAAAGAAGTTGATAAAGAAGGGTAGGAGAAACTATGAAGCTGGGGTAGCGCTTAATATAAAAAAGGATAGCAAGAGTTTTTATAAATATATAAAAAAGGAAGAAGCTGGCTAGGGGGAACGTTGGACCCATAGAGGATAAGAGGGGGAACTTAGTGGTAGGGGATGGGGAAATGGCTGAGGCCCTGAATAACTTTTTTGTTTCGGTCTTCACGGAGGAGGATGTGAATAATTTGCTGGGTGTTAGCGATGGAAAGATGGTAGGACTGGAGGGCCTGAATGACATTATTGTTACTAGAGAGGCGGTGCTCAACAGACTGGAGGGACTGATGGTGGACAAGTCCCCAGGACCGGATGGAATGCATCCAAGGGTTCTGAAGGAAATGGCGGAGGTGATAGTGGATGCCTTGGTGATTATTTTCCAAACCTTGCTGGATTCTGGGGAAGTGCCGGAAGATTGGAAAACTGCTAATGTTACGCTGCTGTTTAAGAAGGGTGGCAGGCAAAAGGTGGGGAATTATAGGCCGGTTAGTTTAACGTCTGTTGTAGGAAAAATGTTACAATCCGTGATCAAGGAGAAAATAGCAAGGCATCTTGAGGAGAATTGTTTGGTAGGGCAGACGCAGTACGGTTTCATTAAAGGGAAGTTGTGTCTGATGAATTTATTGGAGTTCTATGAGGATGTGTCTAGGGCGGTGAATAGAGGAGAGCCGGTGGATGTGGTGTTTCTTGATTTTCAGAAGGCGTTTGACAAGGTGCCTCACAAGAGGTCATTGCAGAAGGTCAGGGGACATGGAGTTGGGGGTAGGGTGTTAGCATGGATAGAGGATTGGCTGTCAAATAGGAGGCAGAGAGTGGGGGTCAATGGGTGCTATTCGGATTGGTGGTTGGTGACTAGTGGAGTGCCCCAGGGGTCGGTGCTGGGGCCTCAGCTATTCACCATTTATATAGATGATCTGGAGGAGGGAACCGAGTGTATGGTGTCAAAATTTGCTGATGACACCAAGATTGGTGGAACGGCAAATTGTGCGGAGGGTATGGAGAGTCTGCAGAAGGATCTAGATAGGCTGGGTGAATGGGCCAGGAACTGACAAATGAAATTTAATGTTGGCAAATGTGAGGTTGTCCACTTTGGTAGGAATAATGGTAGGAAGGATTATTACTTACATGGTGAAAAACTGCAGCATGCGACGGTGCAGAGGGACCACGGGGTCCTTGTGCATGAGTCGCAAAAACCCAGCTTGCAGCAGGTGGTCAGGAAGGCGAATGGGATGCTGGCCTTCATAGCGAAGGGGATTGAATATAAAAGTAGGGAGGTCTTGCTGCAGCTGTATAGGGCATTGCTGAGGCCGCAGCTGGAGTACTGTGTGCAGTTTTGGTTGCCGCACTTACGCAAGGATATTTTGGCCTTGGTGGGAGTGCAGAGGAGGTTTACCAGGCTGATTCCGGAGTTGAGGGGGTTGAACTATGAGGAGAGGCTGAATAAACTAGGCTTGTACTCGTTAGAATTTAGAAGAATGAGGGGAGATCTCATTGAGACGTATAAGATGTTGAATGGGATGGATAGGGTAGAGGTGGAGAGGCTCTTCCCACTCAGAAAGGACAGTAGGACTAGAGGGCACAGCCTCAAGATAAGGGGGGGGGGGCGGTTTAGAACGGAGTTGAGGAGGAACTTCTTCACTCAAAGGGTGGTGAATCTCTGGAATTCTCTGCCCGTTGAAGTGGTGGAGGCTGCCTTGCTCAATATTTTTAAGACGTGGGTTGATAGGTTTTTGATAGGCAAGGGGATTAAGGGTTATGGGGAGAGGGCGGGAAGGTGGAACTGAGCCACGACAGATCAGCCATGATCTTATTGAATGGCGGGGCAAGCTCAAGGGGCTGGATGGCCTACTCCTGCTCCTATTTCTTATGAATCTTGGTAGCATTCCAGCTCGAAGGGTTCCCTTTGTTTTTGATGCCCTGACCAAGTGTCTATTCTCCAAGCGAACTGTTGTCGACAGGTTGTTTGACTGAGACAGAGCATCTGAACCTGATATCACCAGTCATCCTCACATTCTCTATCATATTTGTCGCAGAGCAGAAACCTTATTTTAACCAGAAATTATCGAAACCTAAAACAATACAGCACAGGAGGAGGTCATTCAGTCCATTAATTCTGCACCAGCCTATCACATGACTGATCATATCAAACTCTTTCTCTGATGTCCATTGTCAACTTGGGATACCATAGAATGCAAGAGCAGGGATATGCAGCTGAGGCTTTATAAGGCTCTGGTCAGACCCCATTTGGAATATTGCGAGCAGTTTGGGCCCTCTATCTAAAAAAGAATGTGCCGACTTTGGAAAGGATCCAGAGGAGGTTTTCACGAGAATGATCACAGGAATGAAAGGCTTGAGGAGCGTTTGAGGTCTCTGCGTCAGTACTCGATGGAGTTTAGAAGGATGGGGGGGGTGCGGGATCTCATTGAAATTTACAGATTACTGGAAAGAGTGGATGTGGGGGAGATGTTTCCATTAGTCAGAGAGACTCGGATCCTAGGGCACGGCCTCAGAGTAAAGGGACAACCCTTTAGAACCGAGATGAGGAGGAATTTCTTCAGCCAGAGGGTTTGGTGAATCTGTGGAATTCATTGCCACAGAGGAGGCCGGGTCACTCAGTGTATTTAAGACAAAGATAGTTTTTTTTTGATAAGAGGATCAAAGATTATGAGGAAAAGGCAGGAGAACCTTTGGACACAGGTGAGGTCCCAGAGGACTGGAGAATAGCGAATGTGGTACCGTTGTTTAAAAAGGAGGGATAACGCTTGTCAGGCCTCATTTGGAGTACTGTGCGCAGTTCTGGTCGCCTCACTATAGGAAAGACGTAGAAGCTATTGAAAGGGTGCAGAGGAGATTTACAAGGATGTTGCCTGGACTGGGAGGCATGCCTTATGAAGATAGGTTGAGGGAGCTGGGACTCTTTTCCCTAGAGAGGCGAAGGTTGAGAGGCGACCTGATAGAAGTTTATAAAATGTTGAGAGGAATAGGTGGACTCTCAGAGGCTATTTCCCCGGGTTGAAATGGTCGCTACGAGAGGACACAGATTTAAGGTGTGGGGAGGGAAGTACAGAGGTGATGTTAGGGGTAAGTTTTTCACTCAGAGTGAATGGAATCGGCTGCCGTCATCGGTGGTGGAGGCGAACTTGCTGGGGTCTTTTAAAAGACTTCTGGATGAGTATATGGGGTTTAATGGGATTGGGGTTATAGATAGGTCTATAGATTGGTGGGGTTGATGTGATCGGCGCAACTCGAGGGCCGAAGGGCCTGTTTGTGCTGAAATGTTCTATGTTCTATGTAACCCGGGTAACTATAGGCCGGTGAGTTTGACGTCAGTGGTAGGCAAGTTGATGGAGAGGATTCTTAGGGATAGGATGTATGAGCACTTACAGCGTTGCGATCTGATTAAGGATACACAGCATGGCTTTGTAAAGGGGAAGTCTTGCCTTACGAATCTGGTAGAATTTTTTGAGGAGGTGACAAAAATGTTCGACGAAGGATGAGCCGTTGATGTCGTCTATGTGGATTTCAGTAAGGCGTTTGACAAAGTCCCTAATGGTAGGTTGGTAGAAAAGATTAAGGCTCGTGGGATATGAGGCCAGGTATCTAGATGGGTTGAGAACTGGCTTGCTGAGAGGAGACAGACAATAGTAGTGGAGGGGTTCTTTTCAAGCTGGAGGTCTGTCACTAGTGGTGTGCTGCAGGGCTCAGTACTGGGATCTCTTTTCTTTGTAGTATATATAAATGACTTGGAAGAGGGAGTAAGTGGTGTGATCAGCAAATTTGCTGATGACACCAAGATGGCTGGCAGGCAGTGAGGAGCAGTGTCTGGCAATACAACGGGATATTGATAGGTTGGTATATTGGGTAGATATATGGCAAATGGAGTTTAATCCGGATAAATGTGAGGTGATGCATTTTGGCCGGAATAACGTAGGGGGGAGTTATATGATAAAGGGTAAGCCCATAAAGAGCATAGAAACGCAGCGAGAACTGGGGGTGCAAGTGCACAAGTCTTTGAAGGTGGCAGAAGGTGGAGAAGGTTGTGAAGAAAGCCTATGGTATGTTAGCCTTTATAGGAAGGGGTATAGAGTATAAGAGCTGGAGTCTAATGTTGCAATTGTAGAGAACGTTGGTTTGGCTGCATTTAAAGTACTGCGTCCAGTTCTGGTCGCCTTACTACCAGAAGGACATGGAGACTCTGGAGAGAGTGCAGAGGAGGTTTACCAGGATGTTGCCTGGTATGGAAGGACTGGGTTATGAGGAAAGATTGAACAAATTGGGGCTCTTTTCCCTTGAAAGACAGCGATCTAATAGAGGTATATACGATTATGAAAGGTATAGATAGAGTAAACAGAGGTAAGCTATTTCCTATGTTAGAGACACACAGTACGAGGGGCCATGGGCTTAAGGTGAGGGGGGAGAGGTTTAACAGATATTAGAGGGTGGTTTTTCACACAGAGGGTAGTGGGGGTATGGAATGCTCTGCCAAGTAAGGTGGTGGAGGCAGGCACGCTGGAGTTGTTTAAGAGTAACTTAGACAGGCACATGAGTGGGTTGGAGATGGGAGGATATAGGAGATTGCGTTAAATAAGGTTCATTAGCATTGGGACGTCCCTGGTAATGTAAAAGGATGTGGTATGATAATAATGTTTTTTTCTCTTTTAATTCACAGGTTTTAAGTCGGTCCACCTTGTTGCCCAACGAGGGGCATACACGCGATGGGTCATACTTGGGCTGCTCTTGAATGTTCGAGATTGGCCTAGTGCTTCATGTCATTAGTGTGTGCTTAAACTGGACCAGATGCTGGGCAAGACGACAGCTCAGTGACTATCACTGCTTGCTGTGCAGATACATGGATTTGGGCCAGTGTCTGTGGGAGTTTGCGCATTCTCCCCGTGCTTGCATGGGTTTTCTCCAGGTGCTCTGGTTTCCTCCCACATCCCAAAGATGTGCTGTTAGGCTGATTGGCAGTAATAAATTGTCCCTAAATTAGTTTCCCTCAATGTGGATTGCCATAAAATAGATAAGGGTCATGGGTGGAGGGGGAGACTGATAATGTTAAAATGGCGGCGCGGGCTCGATGGGCCTAAGGGCCTGTTTCCTGAGCTGTTTTTGTTCTTTGAATGGGGTTGAGAAATTTATCAGCTGTGATCAAATGGCGGAACAGACTTGATTCTGTTCTTATATCTTAGGGTGGACAATGAGTGTGCAAACCTTCATACACTTACCCCACAAAGATCTCTCTCCTCCTGGTTCTGAAGGAGACTAGTGAGTGTGAGTTCATTGGAGCGAAGGAAGTCTTCACACTGTAAGAGCAAATGAAAAAAAAATAGCCAATTCCAATCAAGTGTAACTACTAAGAACTGGAAGGCATGAGTAGGTAATTTAGCCCCTTTCAGACTTTGAATGGGTCTACCTCACTCTAAGTTGATCTTTTTCTACACCCTAGCTATGTCTGTAACCCTACATTCTGCACCCTCCCCTTTACATGGTGGCACAGTAGTTAGCATTGCTGCTTTACAACACCAGGGACCCAGTTCGATTCACAGCTTGGGTCACTGTCTGTGCAGAGTCTGTGTAGGCATTCTCCCCATGCCTACATGGATTTCTTCTGACTGCTCCGGTTTCCTCCCACAGTCTGAAAGACATGCTAGTTAGGTGCATTGACCAAGCAGGCGCTGGAGTGTGGCAGCTAGGGGAATTTCACAGTAAGTTCATTGCAGTGTTAATGTAAGCTTTACTCATGACTAATAAGTAAACTTTACTCTTTCTTTCCTGGTGCCATCAGACTTTTGAATGGACCTACCTTATATTAAGCTCATCTTTCTCTACACCCTAGCTATGACCGTAACTCTACATTCTGCACCCTCTCCTTCCATTCTCTCCTATGATACTCTATGAAAGCTATGCTTTGTCTGTATAGCATGCAAGAAACAATACTTTTCACTGTATCCCAATACATGTGACAATAATAAATCAAACAATACTTTTCACTGTATCCCAGTACATGTGATAATAATAAATCAAATCACTGTTGCTGGATCACAGTTCTGGAGCTCCCTCCCTAACAGCGCAGTGGTGTACCTACACTACACGGACTGCAGTGGCCAAGGTGACAGCTCACCCACCACCTTCTCAAAGGTAATTCTGGTTTGGTCATTTTCCATGTTAAACAATCATGCTGAAACCGCAGAGATACATGAGTAAAGTTCAGTTCCTGAATCTTCAACTGTTTTTAGTAAAATTAACTTTAACATGGTTTCACTTCCCCTTTTCACTTCACTCTCAATTAGGCATTAATAAGAAAGGGACCTTTGCCACCTTTTGTTACTGGACTGCACCCATTTCTAGGATCTGCATCATTAACTGTTGAGCCTTTTGCATGACTGTTCCTCAATCTCTGTTTCTGCCTTCCTCTTTTAAAGTTAATTTATCGGTGTCACGAGTAGGCTCACATTAACACTGCAATGAAGTTACTGTGACAATCCCCCTAGCCGCCACACTCCAGCGCCTGTGCGGATACACTGAGGGAGAATTTAGCACCTAACCAGTATGTCTTTCAGACTATGGGAGGAAACCCAGGCAGACACAGAGGAGAATGTGCACACTCTGCACAGACAGTGACCCAAGCCGGGAATTGAACTCAGGTCCCTGGCGATGTGAGACCATTGTGGCGGCCATCATTTATTGCTCATCTTTAGTTGCCCGAGGACAATTGAGAGTCAACCACATTGCTGTGGCTTTAGAGTCACATGTAGGCCACACTGGGTAAGGGCGGCAGATTTCCTTCCCTAACGGACATGAGTGAACCAGATGGGTTTTTCCGGCAATGGTTTCATGAGTATCAGTAGATTCTTAATTCCAGATTTTTTTTTACTGAATTGAAGTTCTACCATCTGCCGTGGCATGATTCGAACCCGAATCCCCAGAGCATTAGCTGAATTTTTAGATTAACAGACTAATAATAATACTACTGGGCCACTGCTGTTGATGCGCTGATATTTAAACCAGTCACTCTTGATTAATTTAACCCATCCACTCCTATTAGTGATATCCATTAACACAACATCTGATCCCATTGCTGACATGATATACGGAGTCCCTTCCACAAGGACTCACCACCAATTTGGAGACATCCGAATATGGGTTGCAGGCCTCTGATAGAAAGACGTCCACTCCTGTGCCCTGTTTCCGAGCTGATTGAAGCTCTTGCATTATGCTATCACACATACCACATTCCATTATTGGCAGCACTGTGGATTGAGGGAGAAATTCGGATTAAACAGTGACAAGAGTCAAAAGCAGTTTCTTCCTGGCCAAACAATAAGTGGATGCTTTTAATTTATCAGTTGGAACAAGAGAAGAAACTCCAATGAGAAAGTAGTTGGCACCAATGAAACTCCTGATTCGCTCTGACCAAGCAAAATATGCACAGCCTCAAAGCAAGTTAATGAGAGAAATTGTCATCAACAACAGAGTGGCACAGTGGTTAGCACTGCTGCCTCACGTGCCAGGGTCCTGGGTTCCATTCCTGGCCTGGGTCACTGTCTGTGTTGAGTCTGCATGTTCTCCCCCGTGTCTGTGTGGGTTTCCTCTGGGTGCTGCGGTTTCCTCCCACAGTCTAAAAGATGTGCAGGTTAGGTGGATTGGCCATGCTAAATTGTCCCTTAGTGTCCCAAGATGTGCAGATTAGATGGATTAACCATGGTAAATTAACCATGGTAAACCATACAATCGAAAGATGTGTAGGTTCGGTGGGATTTGCCATACTAAATTGCTCTTTTGTGTCCAAACATGTGCAGGTGAGGTGGAGGCTAAATTGACCCTTAGTGTCAGGGGGTCTAGCTAGGGTAAATATGTGGGGCTGCAGGGATAGGGCCTGGATGGGATTGCAGTTGGCGCAGACTCGGTGGGCCAAATGGCCTCCTTCTGCATTGTAGGGATTCTGTGCATCTCTGCTGGGGACAGTGGCCAATCCTGAACCCCGCCCAAAACTAATTGCAAAGCTTCAGTGTTCAAGTCCATTCTTTGCACAAAGTTCTCATATTTTCCACCACACTATGTACTGCATACAACCGCAGAGGAAAAAGCAGGGCGATGAAAGCATGTGGTATGTTGGCCTTCATGGTGAGAGGATTTGAGCATGGGAATAGGGATGTTTTACTTCACTTTGGTAGCAATAATAGGAAGACAGATTATTACTTGAATGGGTGTAAATTGAGAGAGGTAGACACTCAGCGAGACCTTGGAGTCCTCGTGCATCAGTCGCTGAAAGTAAGCGCGCAGGTACAGCAGACAGTAAAGAAGGCAAATGGTTTGTAGGCCTTCATAGCGAGGAGATTTGATTATAGGAATAGGGATGTTTTACTGCAATTGTGCAGGGTGTTGGTGAGACTACACCTGGAGTATTGTGTGCAGTTTTGGTGTCCTTATCTGAGGAAGGATGTTCTTCCAGAAATTCACCACCATAGAAAGTAGCTGAGGCCAGAACATTGTG
Organism: Prionace glauca; assembly: GCA_037974335.1. Lineage (NCBI taxonomy): Eukaryota > Metazoa > Chordata > Chondrichthyes > Carcharhiniformes > Carcharhinidae > Prionace > Prionace glauca. The sequence goes on along the minus strand of CM075751.1, from coordinate 18,883,446 downwards.
TGATTTCAAGAAGAAATTTGGATTAGCTCTTGGGGATCAAGGGATACGGGGGAAAGGGGGGAGAAATCAGGATATTGAATTCAATGATCAGCCATGATCAAAATGAATGGTGGAGCAAGCTCGAAGGGCCGAATGGCCTACTTCACGAACCCAGGTCTCCGACGCTTTGAGATGGCAGAGCTAACCACTGTGCCACCATTCAAAAGGGATGATTTCATAGAATCCCTACAGAGCAGAAGGAGGCCATTCAGCCCATCGAATCTGTACCACACATAATCCTACCCAGGCCCTATTCTTGTAACCCCCCCACATTTACCCTGCTATACTTTGACACGAAGGAGCAATTTAGCATGGCCAATCCACCAAACCAGCACGTCTTTAGGACTGTGGGAGGAAACAGAAGTACCCGAAGGAAACCCATAGACATGGGGAGAATGTGCAGGGTCTGCATTGACAATGACTCTTATCTGAAGTTTAAAGTTCAAGTTTTAAAGTTCATTTGTAAGTATCACAAGTAGGCTTACATTAACATTGCAATGAAGTTAGTGAAAATCCCCTAGTCGCCACACTCCAGTGCCTGTTCGGGTACACAGAGGGAGAATTTAGCACCTAACCAGCACATCTTTCATACTGAGAGAGGAAACCGGAGCACCTGGAGGAAAAAGACTCAAGGAAAATGTGCAGATTCCACACAGACAGTGACCCAAGCCAAGAATTGAACCTGGGTCCCTGGTGCTGTGAGGCAGCAGTAATAACCACTGTGCCACCGTGTCGCCCCAGTGTGGGAATGTTCCTGGTTTGGGAGCATCTTATTCTACCCTTGGTTTTATCAATTTAACCACAATCTTCAGCCTAGATATAGTGGGTTTGAAAGGACTGTTTTGGATTACAGGTCTCTGGTGGTTTGGATACATACCTGAGTCTCTCTTGCTACTGGAGCACAGTTGGAGTATGTCACACACAGCTTTGGTTGTGAATCTTTTGAACAGTAGGTCCAAGGCAAAGTCTCCTTTCTGTTCCATGAGGCTGTGACATTGTGCAAAGTATGGATTTGGGAGTTCAGAGCAGATCTTACTGGGTGACTGAACGATGATGCTCTGCAAATGAATGTCAACAAGTTCAAACATTCAAATCATCAATATAGTGCGACAGTACTGTGCCTTTAAATAATGTGTTTGGGTTATATTTCTTGTGCAGGATGTGCTTTAGCAGTTCGTTTTATTATCGATGGCACTTTGTCTGTATCTGGTAGCCCCTGTTGTTACTGCAGCAGCATAATTGATCTGAAGTGCTGGAATGTTTGTTTTAATCTGAACTAATGCAGGGTTATTAGTGTTTTTCCCTGGGGTTTTACAGAATGGGGCTTGATTCGAGTTTGGGAAAGTCATGTGACTGGAGCTAGGCTCACAGCAAGAAACCCAGTTCAGATACCTATTGGGAGCTGTAGAAAGAAGAAATAGCTCTGTATCTTTCCTTCTCTGGATTTGGACACTGGGCCCTTCCTCTGATGTTCTGCTGCTTGAAGGTGGATCTTTCTCTGGAGACTGCTGTATGGGAGTCAGCAGGCAGGTGTCTTTCTGTGTCTGTCCAGAGGGGTTAAAAGGCTGGAAATCTAGCATCCACGTGAGCATATCTGTTTTTGATGTCAACTGGTTCTGAAGTAGGATTTGTGGATATGGGGATATTGCTTAAATTCGAACTCTAGAGATAGCTAGCAGTTAAGAATGATACCTTGTCATGTTTAAATTGGTAAAACTTATGCTAATTATTGTTGTTATATTCTAACTTTGTTCTCAAATAAAGTTTGTTTTAGTAAAAGCTCCCTAGTGGGTCAATAAAATCATATCTGGAGTGAAAGACCTTATGCTCACCAATGCCAAAATAAAATGCAAAAGTTAGGCTAACTTCATAACATATCTTGGAGTTTCTGATTACACTGGAGAGGGGAAATCCACCGTCACATTTAAATCTGTACATTATATTTTCCGATATAGAGAGTAATGGCTTCCTGGCTGGATTAGCTGATGCACGTTAACCAAGAAATATTTTGAGTATCAGATCCAGTGTGTGTGGAATGAATTGATCTCAGAGACTAAGGTAGTATGGTGGGCATTATTGAAAGGCTAGAATTGCTGATTTATTTCTAATTGTCCCTGAGACAATCTTGAGGCTTACGAGGCCATTTCAGGGAGCAGTTAAGAGTCACATGTAGGTTTTTAGCAGCTGGATAAAAGCAAATAATCTTGTTCACTTTTAACAATTCTTCAATGTACCTTTCCTCTCCCAATGGGGCCCTTGGTTATCCAAACAAATCCACCAAGTTCTGACCTCCTTTTACCTCCTGCTCTAATCTACATAATCCTGATCAACATCTTGTGATGATACTTAGCTATTGACATATTTTATGTTTGAGGGAGACTGCTTTAAAATTCAGCTTTTTCCTACCAGCAGTCAGTTTGGCAGGAATGCAGCAGATGGTGCAAAGCAGGATAATATCTCATTTTAGCTCAGAATGTGTTAGTTTGTAGAAGACTTCATGCATTTTTGTTTACTTAAGTTCTGAATTTTCAGATTGGAATGGTTGTGTGATATGAGGCTAATTGGAGAAGCTAGACTTGTAGCAGGAACATAAACAGTTTCAATTTAAAGGGAGTTAGTGACTGGAGCTGTTAAGAAGAAGAGACTTTCTCGCTTCCTTAAAAGGTCCAAAGCTGTTATACAAGTTAGAGCAAGTATACCTGTGTTTGCTAACTATTTAGCTAAGGGCAGCATGGTGGCACAGTGGTTAGCACTGATGCCTCATGGCACCAGGGAGCTGGGTTCAATTCCAGCCTTGGTGACTGTGTGGAGTTTACATGTTCTGCCCATGTCTGAGTTTCCCTTAGGTGCTCTTTCTTCCCAATAGTTCAAAGATGTGCAGGGAAGGTTAATTGGCCATGCTAAATTTCCTCTCAGCATCGGGGGAATTAAACAGGGTAAATATGTGGCATTACAGGAGGATAAATAGGATAAATATGTGCCATTATGGGATAAGGCATGGGTGCGATTATTGTGGACTTTATGAGCCGAATGGCCTCATTCTGCTCTAGAAATTCTATGATCCTATGTTTTTAAAGTGAGATTTAAGGCAATCGGAGAAATATTGCTTAATTGGAACTGAACTAATGATAAGTTAGAAATTGAGTCATTTCTTTTTGGGTTTAAAGATTGTTCAATGATTAAGAGTTAAGCTGTTTCATTTTTGTTAGCATTGTACTTAAACTGAGTTATGAGTAAAGCTCGGTTTGATATAAAAAAGATTCCTAATTTGTTAGTGAAATTACTCCTAAATGCAAGGCATTCTTTCCTCACACGTATGTCAAAATTGTTAGGATCTAATCTGCCTTCATGATATACCTTGGGGTTTGGATCCAGCACCCAAACAATTTAAATGTCTCGGTGGAGTTGCGTATGAATGAAACGTGGCGTGATTCCATCAGAAACGTGGGAGGTCTCAGATTAGGGCCAGTACTTATAAACTTTGCCAATTAGAACATAGAACATTACAGCACAAACAGGCCCTTCGGCCCTCGAGTTGCGCCGATCGCATCAACCCCACCAATCTATAGACCTATCTATAACCCCCAATCCCATTAAACCCCATATACTCATCCAGAAGTCTTTTAAAAGACCCCAGCGAGTTCGCCTCCACCACCGACGACGGCAGCCGATTCCAATCACTCACTACCCTCTGAGTGAAAAACTTACCCCTAACATCACCTCTGTACTTCCCTCCCCGCACCTTAAATCTGTGTCCTCTTGTAGCGACCATTTCAACCCGGGGAAATAGCCTCTGAGAGTCCACCCTATCTATTCCTCTCAACATTTTATAAACTTCTATCAGGTCGCCTCTCAACCTTCGCCTCTCCAGGGAAAAGAGTCCCAGCTCCCTCAACCTATCTTCATAAGGCATGCCTCCCAGTCCAATTCTGGGATTTTTGCAAAGATATGAAAATCTGGGCCGGTGTCATGGAAAAGGGGAGAAAATGAGTGGAGTTGTACAGCAGATCCACAAGTAGGAATACTTTGCACTACTTTTTGGACTTTTGGATTCCCAGAAGTTCAGATCTTTATTTGGTTCACGTACAGTGACCCACCTCAGGTTGCTCTTTGGACAATGATACCTTCAATTTCTTCATGACAAGTCGGCAGAAGTTGCACATGAATGGGTCTCTGGGAAGTGGATCCTGTACAATGGAAATAAAACATCAGTGTACATTTGAAACTACAATACTGAAATGGAGAAGTTGGCTTGCACTGGAAATGTAATAATTTCCATTATCTCTAACCAGCGCTCCCAACTCCCAGACTAAGATGCAGAATAAACATAGAAATTAGGAGCAGTAATCCATTTGGCCCTTCGAGCCTGCTCCAACATTCATTTTGATCGTGGCTGATCATCGAATCAATACCCTGATCCTCCCCCTCATCCCTCAATCCCTTTAGCCACAAGAGCGATATCTAACTTCTTCTTGAAATCACACAATGTTTTGGCCTCAATTACTTTCTGTGGGAGTGAATTCCACACATTCACCACCCTCCGGATGAAGGAATTTCTCCTCACCTCACCTCAGTCCTAAAAGGTTTACCCCTTATCCTCAAACTATGACCTCCTAGTTCTGGACTCCCCCCCACCCCACCATCAGGAACATTCTTTCTGAATCTACCCTGTCTAACCCTGTTAGAATTTTGAGTTTCTATGAGATCCCTTCTCACTCTTAACTCCAGTGAATATAATCCTAACTGACTTAGTCTCTCCTCATATGACAGACCTGCCATCCCAGGAATGAGCCTGGTAAACCTATGCTGTACTCCCTCAATAGCAAAGCTCCATGTATTCTGTTCTATCAGTGCCCCTCAACTCTAACTTCAGACAACCTTTCGTCATCGACACCAGTGTTGCATTTTTCTAGATTTCTCCTGCTATTCTTATCCTGTGACCTTTGGGGTTGGTGGTTAATTTGATGCCAAATTAGAGGCATGTTTTATTGCATGCACAGGCCCATGTGGGATGAGACTGGCCCTGCCAAATCTCATTCCACCTTTTCCCCCTTTACATCCTCCTGCTGTTTATCCTTGCAGTCTGGATTGGGTTCAGTCTCTGGGACTGGGATTATACCTGGACATTTCAGATGTCCAAACTCACGACCACTTCCATCTAGAAGGACAAGGGCAGCAGACACATGGGGAACACCACCACATGCAAGTTCCCCTCCAAGACACTCGCAATCCTGACTTGGAAATATATCGGCCGTTCCTTCGCTGGGTCAAAATCCCTGGAACTCCTTCCCTAACGGCATTGCGGGTTAACCCACGGCACGTGGATTGTTTCAAGAAGGGTCTCACCATCATCTTCAGAAGGGGTAACTAAGGATAGGCAATAAATGCTGATGTGGAAATGCTGGCGTTGGACTGGAGTAAACACAGTAAGAAGTCTCACAATACCATTTAAAGTCCAACAGGTTCATTTAGTAGCAGACGCCAACCTGTTGGACTTTAACCTGGTGTTGTGAGACTTCTTGCAATAAACACTGGCCAGCCAGCGACGCCCATGTCCGACGAATGAATGAAAAAAAAGTGAAAGGTTTTATTTAAAAATGTGAAAAGTGGGCAGTCAGTGACCTAGTGGTATTATCACTGGACTAGTAATCCAGACAGGGTAATGTTCTGGGGACCTGGGTTCGAATCCCACCATGGCAGATGGTGAAATTTAAAATTGATAAAAATCAGACATTAAGAATCTACTGATGACTGTGAAACCATTGTCCGTTGTTGGAAAAACTCATCTGGTTCACTAAAGTCCTTTAGGGAAGGAAATTTGCCATCCTTACCCGGCGTGGCTTACATGTGACTCCAGAGCCACAGCATGTGGTTGACTCTCAACTGCCCTCTGAAATGGCCTTGTGAGCCACTTAGTTCAAAAGCAACTAGGAATGGGCAATAAATGCTGGATCCAGCCAGTGACACCCATGTCCCATGAATGAATAAGTTAAAGAAAAGGTCCTGTGCAATTTGGAGATGGCTTTGGGTGCATTGTTCTAAACGCACTGAGAACTGATTAATGCCAAACTGATCATGTATCTGCTGTACGTAACTAAGGTAATGTTTGTTATTTTCAGAGATACACTCAAATTCCATCACTGACCTTTTTTTTTTGGAAAATAAGCAACTTTATTGCTGTCTGTGTGGTGTTTGCACGTTCTCCCCCCTCCCCCCCCCCCCCCGTCTGCATGGGTTTCGTCCGGGTGCTCCAAATGTGCTCACAATTCCAAATGTGTGCAGGTTAGGTGGATTGGCCATGCTAAATTGCCCCGTAGTGTCCAAAGATTTGCAGGTTCGGTGGATTGGCCATGTTAAATCGCCCCATTATGTCAGGGGACAAGATAAGGTAAATGCATGGGGTTAGGGCCTGGGAGGGATTGTGGTCCGTGCAGACTCAGTGAGCCGAATAGCCGCGTTCTGCACTGTTGGGATTCTGTGATTCTATGCTAAGGTGTCTCATTAGATTTTAATGCCCCCTGTGTTTGTCCATCTTGGCATCTTCACAATTAGGCAATAACAGAACAGAAATCAACCCCCAACTCCCCCTGGCATCCCGCCTCACGCGCACCCGCCCCCCCCCACCCAACCACCCACCCCAAAAAAAATAATGCCCACCAACATGGGACAATGGGAATAGGGCCTGGTTGGGTTTTCTAGATCATCAAAACCTTACCAGTTTCTGTTCCAAGCTCACGTTGTAGAGTGGAATCTCACGGACCACAGGGATGGCATCAGAGAGAGGCACCAGCCGATGCTTGCACAAGCCAAGAGCAGCACACACCACATCTGGTTTCTGCAGGGATCAAAGAGAGAGAGAGAGAGAGAGGAGCATAAGAGAGGCTTTGGGCTAAATAGTTACCCCATTTGAACTTTCTTCAAGTTGGAGACAGCATGTGCCAAACAATTTCAATGACAAATCATATACACTCCCATTCCCTTAGAACCAGACCTGTCCTTTCAGAAACCACTTCCTTCATGAATATAATCAGGTGGAGGTCATGTTTTGCGAGGGAATTTCTCCATAATAGCTTGGATCTTTCAAATAAGACCATAAGAAGCTTAAAAAATTAACTAACCCAGCTTTGATTTGACTACATTTTGAAACTTGGAAGGCATGCTGGGTTAGCTAGAAAATTGACTGCAGTTTTGAAAACTACAGTGCCAGCAAAACAGACTTTTCATTAACCAAACAAAGCTTTTCATAAACAATAGGGCAGCACACTAGTTAGTGCTGCTGCCTCACCGCGCCAGGGAACGGGGTTCAATTCCTGGCTTGGGTCACTGTCTGTGCAGAGTTTGCACGTTCTCCCTATGACTGCGTGGGTTTCCTCCAGCTGCTCCAGTTTCCTCCCACAGCTGGTTAGGTGTTTTAGCTCAAACAGGCGCCGGAGTGTGGCGACTAGGGGAATTTCACAATAACTTCATTGCAGTGTTAATGTAAGCCTTACTTCTGACTAATAAATACATTTTAAATTTAAAAGGTGTACGATTAGGTGGACTGGCAATGCTGAATTGACTCCAGCATCAGAGGGTTAACAGGGTAAATATGTGGGGTTACAGGAATAGGGCCGGGGTGGGATTGTGGTCAGTGCTGACACAGTAGGCCAAATGGCCTCCTTCTGCACTGTAGGGATTCTGTGATTCTATGAACATCTGAGAGGCCGGTTTCTTCAAGTTGGAGACAGCATGTGCCAAACAATTTCAATGACAAATCATACATATTGTAGTTTCATCTCCATGTTGTTAATTCAGTTCAGTTTTGTTCTTGAGTTCTGTTTTGATCAGTACAGGACTGACTTCTTCTGTTGGAGACCATTCAACCCATCAGGTCTGCACCGACTGTCAACAGAGCATCCCAACCAGGCCCTATTCCCATTGTCCCATGTATTTACCCAGCTATTCCACCTAACTACACATCTTGGGACAGTAACAAGAATAGGTGTTAACCAATCAAAATCATGAGCATTCTCCTCTTACTCTTAGTTGTGTGGAGGCAAAATAGTTTCTTCAGTTTTTTCTGCGACTGGATCCTGAACTTCCTAACCCACAGACCGCAGTCAGTAAGGATAGGCAACAACACCTTCTCCACGATCATCCTCAACACCGGTGCCCCACAAGCCCATGTTCTCATACCCCTACTATGCATCTTATACACTTATGGCTGTGTGGCCAAATTCCCCTCCAACTCCATTTTCAAGCTTGCTGATGATACCCTCGTAGTGTGTCAGATCTCAAACAATGATGAGACAGAGTACAGGAATGAGATGGAGAATCTGGTGAACTGGTGGGCAACAATGTTCTCTCCCTCAAAACGAAGGAGACTGTCATTGACTTCAGGAAGCATAGTGGATAACATGTCCCTGTCTACATCTTTGGGGACGAAGTAGAAATGGTCGAGAGCTTCAAGTTTTTAGATGTTGAGATCACCAACAATCTGTCTATAGTTAAGAAAGTCCACCAACGCCTCTACTTTCTTAGAAGACTAAGGAAATTTGGTATGTCCGCTACAACGCTCACCAAGTACTACAGATGCACCACAGAAAGCATTCTTTCTGGTTGTATCACAGCTCAGCATGGCTCCTGCTCTGCCCAAGACCGCAAGAAACTACAAAGAGTTGTGAATGTAGCCCAGTCCATCACGCAAACCAGCCTCCCATCCATTGACTCTGTCTACACTTCCCACTGCCTTGGGAAAGCAGCCAGCATAATTAAGGACCCCATGCACCCCGGACCTTCTCCCTTCCACCTTCTTCCATTGGGAGAAAGATAAAAAAAGTCTGAGGACATGTACCAAACAACTCAAGAACAGCTTCTTCCCTGCTATTATTGGACTTTTGAATGGACCTACCTTGCATTAAGTTGACCTTTCTCTACATCCTAGCTATGACTGTAACATTACATTCTGCAGTCTCTCCTTCTCTAAGAACAGTATGCTTTATGTGTATAGCATGTAAGAATCAGTACTTTCCATTGTATCCAATACACATGACAATAATAAATCAAACAATACTTTTCACTGTATCCCAATACATGTGACAATAATAAATCAAACAATACTTTTCGCTGTATCTCAATGCGTGACGATAATAAATCAAACAATACTTTTCACTGTGTCCCAATACATGTGACAATAATAAATCAAATCAAATCACATTAATTTTGATTAACCTAATATGACACTTACCATCTCTTTCTCGAGTATGGTGAATATGATGGACAGATAGGAATCAATAACATGGTCACACTGTTCTGCAAACTCTTTGACTGGGATCAAATGACAGCCTTTGTGCAAAGCATCTCTCAAGGCATCCTGTAAAGAGAGAGAGAGAAAAAACTGGCTGATTCACAGGCCAGTAGAGAACATACAATGTGCAATTTGAAACATGTGCACACAAGCTAAAATACATCAAACACAGTCTACAACGGCAAATTTATCATTCTGTGTCTATCTGACAGGCAAACAATTCTATAAGCGCTGCTGCCTCACAGCACGAGGGACCCGGGTTCGATTCCTGGCTTGGGTCCTGGCTTGTGTGGAATCTGCACCTCCTCCCCACGTTTGCGTGAAGTTTCTCTGGGTACTGTGGTTTCCTCCCACAGTCCAAAAGATGTGCTGATTCGGTGCTAAATTCTCCCTCAGTGTAACCCAAACAGGCAGCTGGAATGTGGTGACTAACTGATTTTCACAATAACTTCATTGAAGTATTAATGCAAGAATACTTGTGACACTGATAAATAAGAACATAAGAAATAGGAGCAGGAGTAGGCCATCTAGCCCTTCGAGCCTGCCCCGCCATTCAATAAGATCATGGCTGATCTGTCGTGGCTCAGTTCCACCTTCCCGCCCTCTCCCCATAACTCTTAATCCCTTCTCTTATCAAAAACCCATCAACCCGTTTCTTAAAAATATTTAGCGAGGCAGCCTCCACCACTTCAACGGACAGAGAATTCCAGAGATTCACCACCCTTTGAGTGAAGAAGTTCCTCCTCAACTCTGTTCTAAACCGCCTCCCCTTTATCTTGAGGCTGTGCCCCCTAGTCCTACTGTCTTTTTTGAGCGGGAAGAGTCTCTCCACCTCTATCCTATCCATCCCATTCATCAATGAGATCTCCCCTCATTCTTCTAAACTCTAATGAGTACAAGCCTAGTTTATTCAGCCTCTCCTCATAGCTCAATCCCCTCAACTCCGGTATCAGCCTAGTAAACCTCCTCTGCACTCCCTCCAGGGCCAAAATATCCTTGCACAGGTGTGGCGCCCAAAACTGCACACAGTACTCCAGCTGCGGCCTCACCAATGCCCTATACAGCTGCAGCAAGACCTCCCTACTTTTATATTCAATCCCCCTGACTATGAAGGCCAGCATCCCATTCGCCTTCCTGACCACCTGCTGCACCTGCAAGCTGGGTTTTTGCGACTCATGCACAAGGACCCCGAGGTCCCTCTGCACCGTCGCCTGCTGCAGTTTTTCTCCACGTAAGTAATAGTCCTTCTTACCATTCCTCCTACCAAAGTGGACCACCTCACACTTGCCAACATTAAATTCCATTTGCCATTTCCTGGCCCATTCGCCCAGCCTATCTAGATCCTTCTGCAGACTCTCCACACCCTCCTCACAATTTGCCTTTCCCCCAATCTTGGTGTCATCAGCAAATTTCGACACCCTGCACTTGGTTCCCTCCTCCAGATCATAAACTTTAAAATTTTATGTGTTAAATTTCCATTTCTTTGTTTTCACTCTTTGAAGGGCTCCTTCACACAAACAGATGTCCCTCCAACAAGTTTTACTGGATATAATAACGTAGGAGATAGTCGAAGGAGATTCACCAGGCTAATGCCTGGAATGAGAGGGTTATCCTATCAAGAGAGGCAAAATAGCCTGGGTCTGTGGCCTTCGGAGTTCAGAAGGGTGAGGGGTGACCTTATTCAAACATGTAAGATCCTGAGGGGGCTTGACATGATAGATGGTGAGATGTTTTCACTCGTGGGAGAGTCTCGAAAAAGGGGACATGGCTACAAGATAAAGGACCGGTCATTTAAAATTGAGGTGCATCGAAATCTCTTCTCACAGAGGGTAGTGAATCTCTGGAATTCTCTGCACCAAAGAGTAGTGGAGGCTGGATCATTAGAACTATTCAAAGTGGAGGTGGATAAATATTTGATAGATCGAGGAATTTGGAGAAATGGCACAGAAAAGGAGTTGAGGCCAGCGTAGATCAACCATTGAATGGTGGGGTAGGCTTGAAGGGCCGAATGGCCTACCCCTCCTTTTGTTTCTTGTGGTGTACCACTGCAGGTTAATCAGCGAGAGGCATGGAGTTTATTAATGCCTCTCCTTGGTCAGTTCCCAGAAATGATCCAGCCAGGAGTACGCTGCCTATCAGCTTAATCCCCACTAAGATGGCATGGTGGCACAGTGGTTAGCATTGCTGCCTCACAGTGCCAGCGACCCGGGTTCAATTCCCGGCTTGGGTCACTGTCTGCGTGGAGTTTGCACATTCTTCCTGTGTCTGCATAGGTTTCCTCCCACAGTCCAAAGATGTGGAGGTTAGATGGATTGGCAATGGTAAATTGCCCCTTAGTGCCCCAAGATGTGCAGGTTAGGTGGATTGGCTATGCTAAATTGCCCCTTAGTGTACAAAGATGTGCAGGTTAGATGGATTGGAAATGGTAAATTGCCCCTTAGTATACAAAGATGTGCGGGTTAGGTGGATTGGCCATGCTAAGTTTGTGGAGTTACGGGGGAGGGGGCCTGAGTAAGATACTCTGTCAGAGAGTCGGAGCAGACCGATTGGCTGAATTGGCACTTTTGGGATTCTGTAAGAGAGTCAGTGCAGTTTTCATCTGCGAGGCAGGTCGCTGGTCAGAAGCTGCATCCTGGAACAGATTATCACCCCTTCCTCTCCTGAGATACATTACACCCCCCCAGCACTGTCCATGGGCTAATTTTCAGGATGTAAGAGAGAAATGATCTGCTGTCCTGCCCAGCAAAGGGTGGGGTGGGGGGTTTAGTCAGTGCCAAATAAAGCCTTGATATCCTCCTCGCACTCAAGTCCATGAATCCTTCCTGCAGCTGAGGCAGTGGTGTTGGGACACAGTGATGGGAACATTAGACACGAATACGTGGCAAATCCTCAGGAGGGTGATCCTGTAGTGATCATAGAGCCAGTCCCTGCAATCAGCTTTGCAGCAAAGCTCTAACTTCTCAGAAGACTAAGGAAATTTGCCATGTCCGCCAAGACTCTCAACAACTTTTACAGATCACCATAAAAAGTAGTCTTTCCAGATGTATCGCAGTTTGATATGGCTCCTACTCTGAACAAGACCACAAAAAACTACAAAAGGTCCTGAACAAAGCCCAGTCCATCACATGAACCAACCTCCCAACCACTGACTCCGTCCACACTTCCCGCTGCTTCAGGTAAAGCAGCCAGCATAATCAAGGACCCCACGACAAATTTACTGAAGTTCTATGAGGATGTGTCTAGGGCGGTGAATAGAGGAGAGCCGGTGGATGTGGTCTTTTTGGATTTTCAGAAGGCGTTTGACAAAGTACCTCATAAGAGGTTATTGCAGAAGATCAGGGGACTTGGAGTTGGGGGTAGGGTGTTAGCGTGGATAGAGGATTGGTTGTCAAATAGGAGGCAGAGAGTGGGGGTCAACGGGTGCTATTCGGATTGGCGGATGGTGACTAGTGGAGTGCCCCAGGGGTCGGTGCTGGGGCCTCAGCTTTTTACCATTTATATAGATGATCTGGAGGAGGGAACCGAGTGTAGGGTGTCGCAATTTGCGGATGACACCAAGATTGGGGGAACGGCAAATTGTGCGGAAGGTGTGGAGAGTCTGCCGAAGGATCTAGATAGGCTGGGCGAATGGGCCAGGAAATGGCAAATGGAATTTAATGTTGGCAAGTGTGAGGTGGTCCACTTTGGAAGGAAGAATGGTAGGAAGGACTATTACTTACGTGGCGAAAAACTGCAGCAGGCGATGGTGCAGAGGGACCTCGGGGTCCTTGTGCATGAGTCGCAAAAACCTAGCTTGCAGATGCAGCAGGTGGTCAGGAAGGCGAATGGGGTGCTGGCCTTCATAGCGAAGGGGATTGAATATAAAAGTAGGGAGGTCTTGCTGCAGCTGTATAGGGCATTGGTGAGGCCGCAGCTGGAGTACTGTGTGCAGTTTTGGGCGCCGCACCTGCGCAAAGATATTTTGGCCTTGGAGGGAGTGCAGAGGAGGTTTACTAGGCTGATACCGGAGTTGAGGGGGTTGAGCTATGAGGAGAGGCTGAATGAACTAGGCTTGTACTCGTTGGAGTTTAGAAGAATGAGGGGAGATCTCACTGAGACGTATAAGATGATGAATGGGATGGATAGGATAGAGGTGGAGAGACTCTTCCCGCTCAAAAAAGACAGTAGGACGAGGGGGCACAGCCTCAAGATAAAGGGGGGGGCGTTTTAGAACGGAGTTGAGGAGGAACTTCTTCACTCAAAGGGTGGTGAATCTCTGGAATTCTCTACCCGTTGAAGTGGTGGAGGTGGCCTCGCTAAATATTTTCAAGAAGCGGGTTGATGGGTTTTTGATAAGAGAGGGGATTAAGGGTTATGGGGAGAGGGCCGGAATGTGGAACTGAGCCACGACAGATCAGCCATGATCTTATTGAATGGTGGGGCAGGCTCGAAGGACCAGATGGCCTACTCCTGCTCCTATTTCTTATGTTCTTATGTTCTCTGAGCCCCTTTTTTAATGAGTGAGTACTAACTACAGTTACAACTGAATATTTAACTTTTTTGATGTTTGGAATCTCTATGTTTCCCAATCCCCAGCCCAAGTGTCTTATCCATGACCAGTACCTGCACAGTTTTGTCCTTCAACATGTCATCGATCTGCTCAATAAACTTTTTACACATATCGCAGATGTTGTCATCCTAGAAAACAAGAATGAATTGTAATTCACGGTGAATATCCCTTTGTTTGCAACACAGCTTTTTACAATGGCAGCATCAAATTATCAAAAACATGTCAATTATCCCACACTTCCTCCTAGTTTACTTCCACTTCCTCTCCCAGCACTAGGGATGTGGCTCAACTAAACTTCTTAAATATATGGATGGCACGGTGATGCTGTGGTTAGCACTGCTGCCTCACAGTGCCAGGGATCCGGGTTCGATTCCTGGCTTGGGTCACTGGGTGTGTGGAGTCTTCACGTTCTCACCGTGGGTTTCCTCCAGGTGTCTGGATTCCTCCCACAGTCCGAAAGATGTATAGGTTAGGTGGATTGGCCATGCTAATTTGGCCCTCAGTGTCCAAAGATGTGCAGGTTAGGTGGATTGGCCATGCTAAATTGCCCCTTACTGTCCAAAGATGTTCAGGTTAGGTGGGTTGGCCATGCTAAATTGCCCCTTACTGTCCAAAGATGTGCAGGTTAGGTGGGTTGGCCTTGCTAATTTGGCCCTTACGCAGGTTAGAGAAACTAGTGGGGTCAATAGAACATAGAACATTACAGCGCAGAACAGGCCCTTCGGCCCACGATGTTGCGCCGACCAGTTACAAAACAATGACCCACTAGCCTAAACTAATCCCTTTTCGTCCATAAACCTATCCACAGATCTCTTAAACGCCCCAAACTAGGTGCATTTACAACTGCAGCTGGCAGGGCATTCCAGTCCCTCACCACCCTCTGGGTAAAGAACCTACCCCTGACATCAGTCCTATAACTACCCCCCCTTAATTTAAAGTCGTGCCCCCTCGTGCTAGCTTTCTCCATTCTAAGAAAAAGGCTATCACTATCTACCCTGTCTAAACCTCTAATCATCTTATATGTTTCAATGAGGTCCCCTCTTAGCCGCCTTCTTTCCAGTGAAAACAACCCCAAATCTCTCAGTCTCTCCTCATAGGATCTCCCCTCCATACCAGGCAACATCCTGGTAAACCTCCTCTGCACCCTCTCCAAAGCCTCTACATCCTTCCTGTAATGTGGGGACCAGAACTGCACACAAAACTCCAAGTGCGGCCGCACCAGAGTTGTGTACAGTTGCATCATGACGCTGCGACTCCTAAATTCAATCCCCCTACCAATAAACGACAAGACACCGTATGCCTTCTTAACAACCTTATCTACTTGATTCCCAACTTTCAGGGATCTATGTACACATACACCTAGATCCTTCTGCTCCTCCACACTATTCAAAGTCCTCCCGTTAGCCCTATACTCAACACATCTGTTATTCCTACCGAAATGAATTACCTCACACTTCTCCACATTAAACTCCATCCGCCACCTCGCAGCCCAGCTCTGCAACCTTTCTAAGTCACCCTGCAAACTATGACACCCTTCCTCACAATCTACCACACCTCCGACTTTGGTGTCATCAGCAAACTTACTAATCCACCCAACTATACCCTCATCCAGATCATTAATAAAAATTACAAACAGCAGTGGCCCCAAAACAGATCCCTGAGGCACATCACTCGTAACCGAACTCCATGACGAATATTTACCATCAACCACCACCCTCTGTCTCCTATCTGCTTGCCAATTCCTGATCCAATTACCTAGATCACCCCCAATCCCATACATCTGCATACTGGGGTTACAGGTATAAGGTGGGAGATGACCTCAGTAAGATACTCTGTTGGAGAGTCAGTGCAGGCTTGATGGGCCAAATGGCATGCTGAAATAGAACATGGACAAAAGAGACAAGCTGAGCAAAGCCAAAGAGAGGAAATATCCTCTCGCATACAATCAATGATACCTGGTAGGTCAGATGAGAGGTAGTGACTGTGGACACTTGAAGATGACAAGACATATTGTGAGAGTAACTAACAAAGCATCTGCAATCTAGAGCTTCATACTTTAATCTAGAAGTTGAGAATACAAAAATGGGGAAGTTACGCTAAACCTTAAACTCTGGTTAGACCACAGCTAGTGTATTACATCCATTTTTAGTCACTACACTAGTGGATGCAGACAAAATTTATCAGCAATGGTTCAGGGATGAGGGACTTTAGCTGTAAGGTTAGGTTGGAGAAGCTAGTTTTTTTTCTTGGCGCATGGAAGGTTGAGGAAAGATTTGATTGAGGTATAGAAGATTATGACAGATTAAAACAAAGGACTAGGGAATACAGATTTAAGGTTTGGGCAAAAGGTGCTAAAGGGATGTGAGGAAGAATATTTTTATGCAGTGAGTAATAATGACCTGCCAACAAGGATGGTGGAATTGAAGACAACTAATGATTTTAAAAGGAAATTGGATGGGGACTCAAAGGAAATAAATTTGCAGGGCTTTGGGAATAGATCAGAGGAATTGGACAGACTGGATTGGTCTACAGAGGACCAGCTTGGGCTGAATGGCCTCCATATGTACAATGATGATTTTATGACTTTATTCCACTCAATGTGGTATTCTACTGCAATATGTAATGAGATTACAATATAAATTCAAATTGTTGCTGCTGCTAAGGTGAAGCTGTGCACCTCATAGGAGGTCCTATGAGGAGAGACTGAGGGATTTGGGGTTGTTTTCGCTGGAAAGAAGGCGGCTAAGAGGGGATCTTATTGAAACATATCAGATGATTAGAGGTTTAGATAGGGTGGACAGTGATAGCCTTTTTCCTCGGATGGAGAAAGCTAGCATGAGGGGGCATGGCTTTAAATTAAAGGGGGGTAGTTATAGGATGGATGTCAGGGGTAGGTTCTTTACCCAGATGGTGGTGAGGGATTGGAATGCCTGCCTGCTGAGGTTGTAAATGCGCCTAGTTTGGGGGCGTTTAAGAGATCTGTGGATAGGTTTATGGACGAAAAGGGATTGGTTTAGGTTAGTGGGTCATTGTTTTTTAACTGGTCGGTGCAACATCGTGGGCCAAAGGGCCTGTTCTGCGCTGTAATGTTCTATGTTCTATGGCCTCCTTCTGCACCGTAAGGATTCTATGATTCTTTGAAAACAGTGAGTGTTGATGGACTATTTGCTGTGGCATCAAAATGAATAAGGAGAATGTGTGATACAGTAACACATTGGTGTTGCTGAAGTGCTTTACAACCAGGGCATTACTATTGGAGGTGCATTCACTGATTAAATGCAGCAGTTTAATGTGGATAGTAAACATATCACACTGAAAGTGAGAGGAGCCCCTGGCTGATTTGTAGAGGTCAGTTCGCATGCAGGGCAGAGCCAAGTGGGATGTGGGTGTCGCTGGCTGGCCAGCATTTATTGCCCGAGGGTAGTTGAGAGTCAACCACATTGCTGTGACTCTGGAGTCACATGTAGGCCAGACCGGGGTAAGGACGGCAAATTTCCTTCCCTAAAGGGAATAGGTTTTTCCGACAACGGTTTCATGGGCCGGGATTCTTCCAAATTCGCCTGAAAACGGGAGCAACTCCTGCTGGTCTTTTTTTAAAGCGGGATTTTCAGATCGAGTCTCCCACACTCTGGACGTTGCAGGCAGCCCTAGTGTGATTAATTTTGAAAATTGAGGTGGGATGGTGGGGGGAGGAGGGAGGGCGGTGTGCTATTGTGCTGGCACAATAGCGCTGAGTGGGCCCATGTGCGCGCACTGATTTGTCAAGAGCCGAGATCAGTGCATGCTCACTGGCCCCATCTTACTTGGTCTGTATCCCTCTATTCCCTCCCTATTCATGTACCCATCCAGATGCCTCTTAAGTGTTGCTAATCTGCATGCTTCCACCGCCTCCTCTGGCAACACGTTCCAGGTACCCATCACTCTGCGTGAAAAATTACCCCTCCCCCGCACATCTCCCTTAAACTTACCCCCTCTCACCTTGAGCCTGTGCCCCTATGTAATTGACACTTCCACCCTGGGAAAAAAGCCTCTGACTATCCACCCTGTCTGTGCCCCTCATCATTTTGTAGACCAGGTCTCCCCTCAGCCTCCGTCTTTCCAGTGAAAACAATCCCAGTTTATTCAACCTCTCCACTTAGCCCTTGAGACCAGGCAACATCCTGGTGAGCCTTCTTTGTACTCTCTCCAAAGCTTCCATGACCAGAACTGCACACAATACTCCAAAAGCGGCTGAACAAAGGTTTTATATAATGTTAGCTGAGTTTCTTGATTAATCGTCCAGCAATAATACCACTAGACCATTATAGTTCTGTATGTTTCAGCTACACCAGACATTCCTCTGGCAAGGAAGAAGCACGTTCAGCAATGAGAGGACAAAATGTGGGCTGGGGACGGGGAGGGGACAGTCAGAAAAATTTACGAAGAATTCTGTGTATATGAGAGCCAGATGGGGTAGGAAAGTTCAGTGAAGCCACCTTTGCTTTTGTGAGTGTGTTAAACAGAAAAAGATGGATCTGTTATAGATACAAAAAAACAGAATTACCACCAATATGCGCAAGGGAGGGAGAGTGTGTGTGTGTGTGTGTGTGTGTGTGTGTGTGTGTGTGTGTGTGTGTGTGTGTGTGAGTGTGTGAGAGAGAGAGAGAGAGAGAGTATATGAGAGAGTGTGTGTGTCTGTGTGTGTGTGTTTATGGGAGTCGGAGAGAGGTCAGTGTGTGTGTGTGTGTGTGTGTGTGAGGGAGAGTGTATGAGAGAGAGAGTGTGTGTCTGTGTGTGTGTTTATGGGAGTCAGAGAAAGATCAGTGTGTGCATGGGTGTGAGAGAGTTGGGTAAGTGTTCAGTGCTGCTTTCTGTTGCTAATAATGAATTCCTCAGCCAGAAGTGAAACTTAGAAAGTGAAGTTTCTGATCTTCAAGATGAACTGAAAGTTCTGGGAATACTCAGCTGATCAGGCAGCAAATGGGGAAGGGGAAATCAGGTTAAAATTTCAGCTACCTGACCTTCCACCCACCTACCCAGGACATTCAATGGCATTATCACTGAATCCCCCCATTATCAACATCCTGGGGGTTACCATTGACCAGAAACTGAGCTGGATCCAGCCGTATAAATACTGTGGCTACCAGAGTAGGTCAGAGGCTGGGAATCCTGTGGACAGTAACTCACCTCCTGACTTTCCCAAAGCCTGTCCACCACCTACAAGGCACAAGTCAGGAGTGTGATGGAATACTTCCCACTTGCCTGGATGGGTGCAGCTCCAACAACACTCAAGAAGCTCGACACCATCCAGGACAAAGCAACCCCGCTTGATTGGCACCCCATCCACAAACATTCACTCCCTCCACCACTGACAGTAGCAGCAGTGTGTACCATCTACAAGATGCACTGCAGCAACTCATCCTTAGACAGCACCTTCCAAACCCATGACCTCTACCATCTAGAAGGACAAGGGTAGCAGACACATGGGGAACACCACCAACTGCAAGTTCTCCTTTGAGCCACTCACCATCCTAACTTGCAAATATATTGGCTGTTCCATCGCAGTCGCTGGGTCAAAATCCTGGAATTCCCTCCCTAACGGCATTGTGGGTCAACCCACAGCACGTGGACTGCAGTGATTGAAGATGGTGCCTCACCACCACCTTCTCAAGGGGCAACTAGGGATGGGCAATAAATGTTATCCAGCCAGCGATGGCCATGTCCCACGAATGAACAAAAGAATAAGATCCTGAAGGGGGTTTAACAAGGTAGATGGTGAAATGTTTGCACTAGTGGGAGAGTCTCAAACAGGAGAACACAGCTATAAGATAAAGGGCTGGTGGCAAAGTGGTTTGCACTGCTAGTTCACAGCACCAGGGACCTGGGTTACCTTCTGGGTTTGGGTAAGTGTCCGTGTGGAATCTGCACATTCTCCCCGTGTCTGTGTGGATTTCCTCCGGGTGCTCCGGTTTCCTCCCACAGTCCGAAAGATGTGCTAATTCTCCCTCAGTGTACTTGGACAGGCCCCAGAGTGGGGAGACTAGGGGATTTTCACAGTAACTTCATTACACTGTTAATGTAAGCCGACTTATGACACAAATAAACTTTAATGTTACTAATCTCAAGAAAAAAAAATCAACAGCAGACATGGACATGTACAATTATATGAAGCACGTACTATATTACATATGGGTCAGTTAAATATTATGGAGCTGCAGCTAATGTGGAAGAGAACTCATTCTCTTGTGCCCATTGCAAAACATTGGTCTCAACACCACAAAGGAAATAGTCATCAACTTCAGGAAGCGTAAAGGAGAACATGCCCGTCTACATCAACAAGGACCAAGTAGGAATAGTCGAGAGCTTCAAGTTTCTCGGTGTCCAGATCACCAACGACCTGTCCTGATCCCCCCATGCTCACTCTATAGTTAAGAAAGCCCACCAATGCTTCTAGTTTCTCAGAAAGCAAAGGAAATTTGGCATGTCAGCTACGACTCTCTCAACTTTTACAGATGCCCCATGGAAAGCATCCTTTCAGGTCGTGTCACAGCTTGGTATGGCTCCTGCTCTGACCAAGACTGCAAGAAACTACAAAGGGTTGTGAACGTAGCCCAGTCCATCATGCAAACCAGCCTCCCATCCATTGACTGTCTATACTTCCGCTGCCTCGGAAAAGCAGCCAGCATAATCAAGGACCCCCATGCACCCCAGACATACTGGGCAGGATTTTACAGCCTTGCTCATCCCAAAATGGTAAAATCCTGCCCAAGGTCAAAGGACCTTCCCATTATCTGCCTCCCACCCGCTCTGATTCCCGTAGTGGATGGGGTGGTAAAGTCCTGGCCACTCTCTTCCATCGGGAAAAAGATACAAAAGTTGGTATCATACCAACTGACTCAAGAACAGCTTCTTCCCTGCTGTCGTACATGAAGTTGATCTTTCTCTATGACCCTAGCTATGACTGTAATGCTAAATTCTGCACTCTCTTCTTTCCTTCTTCTCTATGTACAGTATGCTTTGTCTGTATAGAGCGCAAGAAACAATACTTTTCACTGTATCCCAATACATGTGACAATAATAAATCAAATCAAAACTTACCACTTTAGGCTTACTCCATTCGGTTTCCACACAATCATTCACTACTCTGCATTTGACGGCTAAATTCAGGTCCTGGCACAGGTGTTCTATGCTGTGAGCACATGCTAAGCCTCTTTGTTCCAAACTGGCCACAACTGGGAGGTATCAAAAATCAGAAAGTTATTGCACATCCCCAAATGCCAGAGTTCACATTCTAACTCCCTCCAAACCTCTTCGCTTCACAGAATTAAAACCAGCTGCACACTCTGAAGCCAGGGTCCACATGTTCTCATTATAGATTATACCAGGTGTTGTGTACAGGGCATAAGGTTGAGACATTAATAATTCAGAGTGAAATCGCAGATGCAAGAGAGAGATAATGAAGTACTGAGATCATAGGCGGCACGGTAGCACAGTGGTTAGCACTGCTGCTTCACAGCTCCAGGGTCCTGGGTTCGATTCCCGGCTCGGGTCACTGCCTGTGTGGAGTTTGCACATTCTCCTCGTGTCTGCGTGGGTATTCTCCGGGTGCTCCGGTTTCCTCCCACAGTCCAAAGATGTGCGGGTTAGGTTCATTGGCTATGCTAAAATTGCCCCTTAGTATCCTGGGATGTGTAGGTTAGAGGGATTAGCAGGTAAAATGTGTAGGGATATGGGGATAGGTTCTGGGTGGGATTGTGTTCGGTGCAGACTCGATGGGCCGAAGGGCCTGTTTCTGCACTGTAGGGTTCTATATCTCTATATCTATATCTATAGAACCTGACAGTGCAGAAAGAGGCCCTTCGAGTCTGCACCAAACACAATCCCACCCAGGCCCTACCCCCATCCCTACATATTATACCCACTAATCCTTCTAACCTACGCATCCCTGGACAATAAGGGGCAATTTCTTAGCATGGCCAATCAGCATAACCCCGCACACTTTTAGATTGTGGGAGGAAACCAGAGTGCCCGGAGGAAACCCACACAGACACGAGGAGAATGTGCAGACTCCACACAGACAGTGACCCGAGCCAGGTATCAAACCCAGGACCCTGGAGCTGTGAAGCAGCAGTTTTAACCACTGTGTTATCCAGATGGGATGTTAATTTCAGGAGAAACATGTTCGCTAAAAGTTAGTAGTTATTTCTTTCGCTTTTAGCTGTTTGAGGGTAGCTGCCTTCAATGGCAGACAGGTATACTCTCTCAATCACAAGGTTAAGTCCCATTTCAGCACCTGATCACAAAGAGAGCGTCAAGGTTAATATTCCAGTGAAGTACCGCAGGGGGTGGGCTGCACTGTCAAAGGATGAGACTTTACACCGACGCCCTATTGCTTCCTGTCGACTGGACAGGAAAGATCCCATCGCAGTTCCTTTACAGTTCCCTCTGGTGTCATGACCAATTTTTTTCTCCTCGATCAACAGATTATCAGGCCATTTCTCTCACTGGGACCTCTATTGCTACATTCCTGACAACACTTCAAATAGAGGTTTACATCATAGAATTCCTTCAGTGCAGAGGGAGGCCATTTGGCCCATCGAGTCTGCACTGACAGTGTGACAGAGTATCTTATCCTTGTCAACTCCACCTGCCCCATTCCTGTATCCCCACACATTTACCGTAGCTAATCCATCTAACCTGCACATCTTTGGACACTAAGGGGCAATTTAGCATGGCCAATCCACCTAACTTGCGCATCTTTGGATACCAAGAGACAATTTAACATGGCCAATCCACCTAACCTGTACATCTTTGGGCGCAAAGGGACAATTTAGCATGGCCAGTCCACCTAGCTTGCACATCTTTGGACATCAAGGGGCAACTTAGCATGGCCAATCCAACAAATCTGAACGTCTTTGGACTATGGGAGTAAACCGGAGTCAGGAGGAAAGCCACGCAGACAAGGGGATAAAGTGCAAACTGCACACACACAGTGATCCAAGCTAGAAATTGAACCCGGCTTTCGAGCGTTGAGGCAGCAGTGCTTACCACTGTGCCATCGTGCCGCCCCTAACATGCCAGGAAAATATTCCGCTGGTAAATGAAAGCTCTGGCAGCAAACCCTCCTTTCAGTGTCTGAATTACACAATACATTGGCATAAATTAACCAATTTCATAGAACTCAACCACAATCCTTAACTTCTCCTTTCTTGAAGGGATGAGGAAGAAAATGTTTCTAATTCACTTCCGGAAGAGTGAGGATATGTTTAAATCAAGTCATGTAGACCAGAGGACAAAAACAATGCGCTGACATGAATCTCAAATTATATTTTACTATGGAAGTTACATTGTGAGTGAGGCGGAACAAGCGTCCTCCATTCGTAGCTGGGATTCTGCGATGCTGCGAGAAGTAAATGGAGATGGAACACTGTTCTCCCTTGCATGGAATCCCTACATTGCAGAAGAGACCATTCAGCCCATCAAATCTGCACTGATTCTCTTACCTTGATCCTCTCCCCCACCTTATCCCTGTAACCCCACGCATTTATCATGGCAATCTACCTAATCTGCACATTTTGGACACTAAGAGGCAATTTAGCATGGCCAATCCACCAGACCTGAACATCTTTGGACAATCAGGGGCAATTTAGCATGGCCAATCCACCTAACCTACACATTGTTGGACTGTGGGAGGAAACTGGACACTCAGAGGAAACCCACACAGACACAAGGAGAACGCGCAAACTCTGCACAGACAGTGACCCAAGGCCGGAATTGAATCTGCATCTCTGGCACTGTGAGACAGCGATGTGAACCACTCTGTCACCCGCACACTCCTCTCAGCTAACCTGCAGAACCATGGAATCTCATAACAAACTATGCAACTGCTGAAGTCAGTGTGATTAGAATCACAAATCTGAAATAGCTGCATCGTTTCAGAATCCCTACGGTGCAGAAGGAGGCCATTCGACACATCAAGTCTACACCGACCAAATCGCACCCAGACCCTATCGCCATGACCCCATGCATTTACCCTAGCTAGTCCTCCTGACACTAAGGTGCAATTTAGCATGGCCAATCCATCGAAAATGTACATCTTTGGACTGTGGAAGGAAACCGGAGCACTGAGAGGAAACCCATGCAGAAATGGGGAGAATGTGCAAACTCCACACAGACAGTGACCCAAGACAGGAATTGAACCTGGGCCCCTGGCGCTGTGAGGCAGCAGTGCTAACCACTGTGCCATCCTGCCATTCATGGTCAGGTTAAAGACTGATTTGTGTATCTTTTTTTAACTATCAATTTTTGACTCCTTCTCGTTTTTACATTTTATTTTTGTGCTTTTTCTCCCCCTTGCATTTTAGTAACTATAGAATCACAGATTCAAAAAGCACAGAAGAGGCCCTTCAGCCCATCAGGTCTACACTGACACATGAGCAACACTTGAACTCCCACCAAATCCCATCCGCCAGCACTTGGCCCATTGCCCTGAATGTTGTGACGTGCCAAGTGCTCATCCACGTACATTTTAAAGGATGTGAGGCATCCCGCCTCCACCACCCTCCCAGGCAGCGCATTCCAGATCCTCACCACCCTCTGGGTAAAAAAGATTTTTCCTCACATTCCCCTTCAAACCTCCTTTCCCTCACCTTGAACCTCTGTCCCCTCGTGGCTGACCCTTCAACTAAGGGAACAGCTGCTCCCTATCCACTCTGACCATGTCCCTCATAATCATGTAATCAGGTTGCCCCTCAGTCTTCTCTGCTCCAATGAAAACAACCCAAGCCTATCCAACCTCTCTTCATAACTTAAATGTTCCATCTCAGGCAGCATCCTGGTGAATCTCCTCTGCACCCCTTCCAGTGCGATCACATCCTTCCTATAATGACCAGAACTGCATACAGTACTCCAGCTGTGGCCTCACCAAAGTTCAAATAACATCAACATAACCTCTCTGGTTTTGTAATCTACACTCCAATTGATACAGGTGAGTGTGCCATGTGCCTTTTTCACCATCCTATTAACCTGCCCTTTCACCTTCAGAGATCTGTGGACAAACAGACCAAGGTCTCTTTGTTCCACAGAATTTCTCAGTGTCTTACCATTCACTGAGTGCTTCCTTGTCAAATTACTCCTTCCAAAGTGCATCACCTCACATTTTTCAGGATTAAATTCCATCTGCCACTTATCCACCCATTTGACCATTCCGCCTATAGTGCCATAGACACTATATCGACTACAGTGTCTCTTTGCAGATGCACCATAGAAAGCATTCTTTTTGGATGTATCACAGCTTGGTATGTCTCCTACTCTGCCCAAGAAACTACAAAGATTTGTGAACGTAGCCCAATCCATCACGCAAATCAGCCTCCCATCCATTGACTCCATCTACACTTCCCGATACCTCGGGAAAAACAGCCAGCATAATTAAGAACCCACACACCCTGGACATGCTCTCTTCCACTTTCTTCCATTGGGAAAAAGATACAAAATTCTGAGGTCACGTACCAACTGACTCAAGAACAGCTTCTTCCCTGCTGCTGTCAGACTTTTGAATGAACCTACCTCTATACTCTATGACTGTAACACTACATTTGGTACCCTCTCCTTTACTTCGCTATGAATGGCATGCTTTGTCTGTATAGCACGGAAGAAACAATACTTTTCATTGTATCCCAATACATGTGACAATAATAAATCAAATCAAACACCTAGAACCAATTGAATTGGGGCTCATGTTGGAATAGTTCCCACAGAGGGAGTTCACCCCTCTCCCCATCTCCCCCCCAGTTACACTGGACACTTTTGACTGTCTGAATTCTTTCCCACATGAACGGTCTCGCCCCAGTGTGAACTCAGGCAAACATTCAGCTCTAACAGGGGGAAGTGAGAGCACTGGGAATGAAGAGAATCTCTGACTTTAAACCAAGATCCATCTCCAACCAAAAGATGCACTGATGGGACCACATGGAGCTAAGAGTGTGAAAGACTTATGAAGCCAGTCTGTTCTCTACGTAACATACAGTGAGCTTCTCTGTTGGACACAGGACCCAGGAACACAATGCAGGTCTATCACAGAGCAAACCCTTCCCCAAGTCTCCACCCAACTCAAAAGAGAGCAAAGGAAGGGTGAGGGTAAGGGCTATAGTATCCAGTAACGATGAGGATCGCAGGGGTGAGAGAGGATACAGAGCTCGCTGTGTTTCTCTAAGCATGTCGAATCCTGAACAAATTTAACTATAAACTGCATTAATACAGTTCATTACCTGCATTACCACAGTTCATTACCATGACCTGCATTAATACATTAATGCAGGTCATGGAATCATAAAATCCCTACAGCGCAGAAGTAGGCCATTCAGCCCATTGAGCCTGCACTCATAACTATTCCACTTAGGCCCGATACTCATAACCCCACCTATCTACCCTGCACATCCCCCTGACACTAAGGGGGAATTTAACATGGCCAATCAACCTAACCTGCACATTTTTGGATACTAAGGGGTAATTTAGCATGGCTAATCCACCTAAACCGCACACCTTTGGACACCAAGGAGCAATTTAGCATGGCTAATCCACTAACCAACACAGCTTTGGACACTACAGGGCAATTCAGCAAGGCCAATCCACCTAACCTGCACATCTTTGGACATGAAGGGGCAATTTAGCGCGGCCAATCGCCCTAACCTGCTCATCTTTTATTATGGAAGGGAACTGGAGCACTGGAGGAAACCCATGCAGACAAGGGGAGAATATGCAAACTCCACACAGTCACCTGAGGCTGGAATCGAACCCGGGTCCCTGGCACTGTTAGGGAGCAGTGCTAACAACTGTGCTACCGTGCCATCTATTCCCACATTCACTGTTAAGGAAAACACTTTATCGTCCACAGGAGCTGATCAACTGAGTTGAGTAGGAAATGAGAAATGACAGTGCCATCCCAGAGTGTTAGTGGTTGAGTTAGTGGTTTTTAGTCAAGGCCTCGGAGGGAGTATTGTACCTGGCCTCAGCACCCTCTCACTTGGGGAGGGAAGGATGTCTCCAATAGTTGGGTGTTATTTTGTGTTTCCTGGACCCACGTCTGAACTGTGCACTGCCCAGGCCACACAGAAGGCAGCACAGGCTTCAGAGCACTATCACAGCACAGGGTATCACTTCCAGGAGAAAGGGCGGCACGGTAGCACAACTGCTTCACAGCTCCAGGGACCTGGATTCGATTCCTGGCTCAGGTCACTGTCGGTGTGGAGTTTGCACAACCTCCCTGTGTCTGCGTGAGTTTCCTCCGGGTGCTTCGGTTTCCTCCCACGGTCCAAAGATATGTGGGTTAGGTTGATTGGCCATGCTAAGAAATTGCCCCTTAGTGTTCTGAGATGTGTAGGTTAGAGGGATTAGTGGGTAAAACATGTAGGGATGAGTGGAGAATGGGTGGGATTGTGGTCAGTGCAGACTTGATGGGCCAACGGCCTTTTTCTGCACTGTAGAGTTTCTATGTCTATAAGTAAAGCCAAATAAAATCAGGAACAGAAACAGCTTTTATTTCAATACCCGAAGTGTTTAGAACACCATTTGGCTGTGCACCCACAATTACAACAGTTTATTCAGTTGCTACATCTGTCACAAAATATCAGGCGCAGGGTTTTAAACCTTGGGTTTGTGGAGGTATTCCTAACTCATAGACCACAATCAGTAAGGACAGGTAATGACACCTCCCCCATGATCATCCTCAACACCGGTGCCCCACAAGACTGTGTCCTCGTCCCTTTACTATACTCCTTATACACCTATGACTGTGTGGCCAAATTCCCCTCAACTCGATTTTCAAGTTTGCTGATGACACCACTGTAGTGGGTCGGATCTCAAACAATGATGAGATGGAATACAAGAATGAGATAGAGAATCTGGTGAACTAGTGCAACAACAATAATCTCTCCCTCAACGTCAACAAAATAGAGAGAGTCATCGACTTCAGGAAGCGTAAAGGAGAACATGTCCCTGTCTACATCAACGGGGATGAAGTGGAAATGGTCAAGAGCTTCAGGTTTCTAGGTGTCCAGATCACCAACAACCTATGCTGGTCCTTCCACGCCGACACTATAGTTAAGAAAGCCCACCAACACCTCTACTTTCTCAGGAGGCTAAGGAAATTTGGCATGTCCACTACAACTCTCACCAATTTTTACAGATGCACCACAGAAAGTATTCTTCCCAGACGTATTACATCTTGGTATGGCTCCAGCTCTGCCCAAGATTGCAAAAAAAACTACAAAAGGTTGTGAACGTAGCCCAATTCATCACTCAAACCAGCCTCACATCATTGATTCCATCCATACTTCCCACTGCCTCAGCAAAGCAGCCAGCATAAGCAAGGACCCGATACGCCCCGGACATTCTCTCTTCCATCGGGAAAAAGATACAAAAGTCTGAGGTCACATACCAACCGACTCAAGAACAGCTTCTTCCCTGCTGCCATCAGACATTTGAATGGACCTACCTTACATAAAGTTGATCTTTGTCTACACCCTAGCTATGACTGTAACAGCACATTCTGCACTCTCTCCTTCCTCCCCATGTCATCTATGAATGGTATGTTTTGTCTGTATAGCACGCAAGAAACAATACTTTTCACTGTGGGTTAATACATGTGACAATAATAAATCAAATCAAAATCAAATTTTTTAAAATTAATTTGTGGGACATGGGCGTCGCTGGCTGGGCCAGCGACGCCCATTTATTGCTAATCCCTAGTTGCCCAAGGGCAGTTGAGAGTCAACCACATTGCTGTGGCTCTGGAGACACGTGGGTAAGACCGGGTAAGAAAGTTTCCTTGCACTTTTCAACATGTGCAAAGCTTTCAGATGCTAAATGCAGAAAACAAAGAGCAAAGAACAAAGAACAACACAGCACGGGAAACAGGCCCTTCGGCCCAACGAGCCCGCGCCGCCGTCCCATTGTCAGTGACCTATTCATGATTTTAGTCTATGCCTAATGTGTGAGGATCAGGGAGGTCCAATATAGGGACAATTTGTTACCCAATCAATCAGCCTAAAAGCACATTTTTGGGATGTGGGAGGAAACCGGAGTACCCGGAGGAAACCCACGCAACCATGGGGAGAACGCGCAAACTCCCACGGACACAGGCCCAAATCCATGTGTCCGCATAGCAACAGAGATAGTCTCTGAGCTGTCATGTTGCCCTCGAGATGGTCCAGTTTACACACACCAACGACATGAAGCAGTAGGCAACTCCCGAAGCAACATCCAAGAGCAGCCCACCACAACCTGCCGCACGCATGCCCCTTGCTGGACTTAAATGCCTGTGGAGACAAAAAATTCATCAAACGTTGAAAAGAAACCACGACAGCTCTGGTTTTCGCACAATTAGGCCATCAGATATAATATTTCACTTCTTCACATAAACACTTGATATAATCCTTCCCTAAAGGCTATTAATGAAATCAAAATCAACTCAAATCAAAATCAAATATTCAGCCTTTTGCATGACTCATTCCGGTAAGAGGTGAGGGAAGTAATGGACAGAGCGTGGGGCGGCACAGTGACACAGTGGTTAGCACTGTCACCTCAGTGCTAGGGACCTGGGTTCGATTCCCAGCTTGGGTTACTGTCTGTGCAGAGTCTGCACATTCTCCCCGTATCTGCATGAGTTTCCTCCGGGTGCCCTGGTTTCCTCCCACAGTCCGAAAGATGTGCAGTTAGGTGGATTGGCCATGCTAAATTATCGCTGTGTCGGGGGACTAGCTAGGGTAAATGCATAGGGTTACGGAGATAAGGGCTGCGTGGGATTGTAGCCAGTGCAGACTTGAAGGGCTGAATGGCCTCCTTCTGGATTCTATGACAGCAGCATGAGCAGACAGCCTACCACAGCTTTTCACTGAACTCAACCCAGCCGGCTCACTGAACACACAAAAGTGGAAACACATTACGATTTTAGATTGCAATCTGAGCAGCAGCACTTAAAAAGTGACAGGACAGTGCAAAGTGATAGACACTGATTGTCAGCAGAGTTCTGCCCTGTCAGTGCACGTGAGGTCCCTGTATTAAAGCAAAAGTCGTTTCACACAGCAGCTAACACCTTACCTGGAGCCAAAAATAACAAGGCAAGGCACACAAAGAGAGACATCTCTGCTTCCTCACTGTACAGACCACACTGACTGTGTTATATAAACCCGACCAGTGAATCACAAAATAGCGAGCACTGAAAAAAAGAGGAAATACTCACCCAATAGGGACCTGCCTTCATCTCCACCACTCACTTTGCCAAACAGATGATGCCATTTGATCGCCAAGCGTGCCGACCCCTTAAAGGTATACCACCCACAGTCACTCCGACTTCATATCCCAGGGAAGCTACTTTAACTTATTCTCTTCAAAGCCAGTAGTGAAATAATTCAAGAGACATTCCATACTTTCCTGATGGAATATTCACTGCGTTCGCCTTCTTACCCATTAAGTTTATTTATTAGTGTCGCAACTAGGCTTACATTAACACTGCAATGAAGTTACTGTGAAAATCCCCTAGTTGCCACAGTCCGGCAACTGTTCAGGTTACACTGAGGGAGAATTTAGCACCTAACCAGCACGTCTTTCAAACTGTGGGAGGAAATCCATGCAGACATGGGGAGAATGTGAAAACTCCACATAGACAGTGACCCAAACTCACGCAGACACGGGGAGAACGTGCAGTCTTCACACAGACAGTGACTCAAGCCCACACAGACACAGGGAGAATGTGGAAACTCCAACAGACAGTGACCCAAGCCCACGCAGACAGAGAGAAAGTGCAGACTCCGCACAGTGACCCAAACCCATGCAGACACAGGGAGAATGTGCAGACTCCACACAGACTCCACTCCAAAGATGTGCCCAAGCCAGGAATCAAACTTGTGTCCCGTGTGTTATGACATTGTTAAGACATTGTTAAGGCTACATTTGGACAACTGTGTACAATTC
Organism: Prionace glauca; assembly: GCA_037974335.1. NCBI lineage: Eukaryota > Metazoa > Chordata > Chondrichthyes > Carcharhiniformes > Carcharhinidae > Prionace > Prionace glauca. The sequence goes on along the minus strand of CM075751.1, from coordinate 18,852,625 downwards.
TGGTTTGTCCTATTATAGGAATGATGTTATTAAATTGGAAAGGGTGCAAAAAAGATTTACAAGGAAGTTACTGGGACTGGAAGGTTTGAGTTATAGGGAGAGGCTGGATTGCCTGGGACTTTTTTCCTGGAACATAGGAAGATAAGGGTTGATCTTTATAGAGGTTCATAAAATCGTGAGGGGCAAAGATAGGGTGAATAGCTTTTCCCCGGGGTAGGGGAGTCCAAAACTAGAGGGCACAGGTTAAAGGTGAGAGGGGAAAGGGGACCTCAGGGACAACTTCTTCACACAGAGGGTGGCGTGTGTGTGGAATGAGCTGCCAGGGGAGGGGGTAGAGGCAGGTACAATGACAACATTTAAAAAGGCATTTGGACAGGTATACAAATGGGACGTGTTTAGAGGGATATGGGCCCAAACACAGGCAAGTAGGGCTAGTTCAGGTTAGGAAAGCTGGTCGGCATAGACAGGTTGGGCCGAAGGGCCTGTTTCCGTGCTGAATATCTCTGTGACTAGCCCACAAAATGTTTTTTTTTGCCTCCTGGTTATTCTTCAGCCGCCCTTCAGAGGGCAGCACTTCCACTTCTGAGTCAGAAGGCTGTGGGTTCGAATCCCATCCAGAGACTTGAAAGCAAAGGCAGGAAAAAAAATACTCCAGTAAACCGCTGAGGGAGTGTTACACCGTCAGGGGTGCCAGTTTACAGACGAGGCATTCAACTATGGCTCTGTCTAGTCTTTCAGTGGATATCAAAGATCCATTATTTCTGGGTGGCATGGTGGCACAGTGCTTAGCACTGCTGCCTCACACACAACATCTGGAGGAATCCATGCAGGGGGGAGAATGTGGAAACTCCACACAGTGTGACCCAAACCCACGCAGACACAGGGAGAACATGCACACTTCACACAGATAGTGACCCAAGGACGGAATTGAATTCGGGTCCCTGGTGCTATAAAGCAGCAGTACTAAATTCTTACTGTGTTTACCCTAGTCCAACACCGGCATCTCTACATCATGCCTCACAGAGCCAGGGACCCGGGTTCGATTCCAACTTTGGTGACTGAGTGGCATTCGTACGTTCTCCCCTGTGTCTGCTTGGGTTTCCTCCAGGTGCTCCGGTTTCCTCCCACACTCCAAAGATGTGCAGATTAGGTGGATTGGCCATGCTAAATGCCCCTTGGAACACCAGCCAATCCACCTAACCAGCACATTTTTGGACTGTGGAAGGAAACCCACACAGACACGTGGAGAACATGCAGACTCCACACAGACAGTGACCGGAGCCGGGAATCGAACCCAGGTCACTTGACCAAGGGCATCTCTCAGTCTTCTCTGCTCCAACGAAAACAACCCAAGCCTATCCAATCTCTCTTCATAATTTAAATGTTCCATCCCAGGTAGCATCCTGGTGAATCTTCTCTGCACTCCCTCCAGTGCAATCACACCCTTCCTATAATGTGGTGACCAGAACTGCACACAGTACTCCCGCTGTGGCCTCACCAAATTCTATACAACTCCAAAATGACTTCCCCTGCTTTTGTAATTGATTGATAAAGTGTCCTGTGTGCCTCTTTTCACCTCCCTGCCAACCTGGCCTTCCGCCTTCAGAGATCTGTGGACAAACACGCCAAGGTCCCTTTGTTCCACAGAACTTCCCAGTGTCCTACCATTCATTGAGTTGGATGATCAGCCATGATCATAATGAATGGTGGAGCAGACTTGAAGGGCCAAATGGCCTACCCCGCTCCTATTTTCTACGTTTCGATGACCATGCTCCTGCAACGTCTCATGTCAACACTAGGTAGCGATGTCGACACAGGGTTGGGTGGCTGGGTGCACACACACACACACACACACACTCTGTTGCGTATTGCTGTTCGACCGAATGGTGGTGACAACTATGTATCTCACCCTGTTCTCATTTCTGGAGTGCCCAGCTTCATATCAGATCGTGATGTTAGCAGGAGCTTAGCTAATGACTTAGTACACTGTCCCCTGGTGCTCACACACACACACACACACACACACACACACACACCCTCCCCCCGCCAATTGAATTGATTTATTATTGTCACATGTATTGGGATACAGTGAAAACTATTCTTTGATTTATAATATTTATAATATATATTCTTTATAATAAATCAAACAATACTTTTCACTGCATCCCAATACATGTGACAATAATAAATCAAACAATACTTTTCACTGTATCCCAATACATGTGACAATAATAAATCAAACAATACTTTTCACTGTATCCCAATACATGTGACAATAGTAAATCAAACAATACTTTTCACTGTATCCCAATACATGTGACAATAATAAAACAAACAATACTTTTCACTATATCCCAATACATGTGACAATAATAAATCAAACAATACTTTTCACTGTATCCCAATACATGTGACAATAATAAATCAAATACTTTTCACTGTATCCCAGTACAAGTGACAATAATAAAATCAAATAAAAATCAAATTAAAACTCACGCACACTGATGTTTTGACAACTATTTGTGCTGAGGCTGAATTCAATTTCTAAACAAAAACACTGTGGCAACTTACTTTGTTTTTAATTTCAGCAATGTTCCATTGGGATTTTTTTAAATAACTTGCTTCAGACCCAGCCACGTTCCTCACAGTAGTCTATCATCTGCAAGACAGAACAAGCAAAATAGAAATGTGAGTGCTGTCGACTCAGACACAAACCTTGGTGGGGGCACACCATTATTTGCAAACTGGGGTTGGTGGGTCAGACTTGGCCTTACGAAGCTTGTCAGAGGAGAAAACATGCCACCTGGGTGACTTAATGAGGCGTGATACAAAATTCCAATGGCCCAGTCTCATGTTGAGAGACAAGGTTGAGAATATCCTCAGCTGCTCTGGGAATTGAACCCACACTGCCAGCATCAATTTGCATCAAGAACCAGCAACCCAGCTGACTGAGGTAAACAAACTCCCCAACTTGCCTGTATACATTATTGGTGACTCCATCAGAGGTTGGTGACACCATGGTGGATTGGGCAAGGTTGTTGACCCTTTTCCGGCAGTGGACCTGATTCTTCCAATGGCTTCAGAGTCATTCACCTCCTCTGTAAACCTTGTATAGTACAAATTAGCATGGCCAATCTACCTAACCCACACATCTTTGGACATGGAAACACAAAAGATAGAGCCGGAGGAGGCCATTCAGCCCTTTGATCCTGCTCTGCCATTCATCACAATCATGGCTGATTGTCCAACTCAATAGCCTAATCCTGCTTCCTCCCCATAACCTATGATCCCATTCGCCCCAAGTGCTATATCCAGCTGCCTCTCGAATACATTGAATATTTTGCAATCAACTACTTTCTGTGGTAATGAATTCCACAATTTAGCATGGCCAATACGCCTAACCTGCACATCTTTGGACACTAACGGGCAATTTGGCATGGCCAATCCACCTAACCTATACATCTTGGGTAACGGACAATTTAGAATGGCCAATCCTCTTAACCCACACATCTTTGGACACTAAGGGGCAATTTAGCATGGTCAATCCTGCTAACTACACATATTGGGCACTAAGGGACAATTTAGCACAGCCAATTCACCTAACCTACACATCTTTGGACACTAAAGGGCAATATAGCGTGGCCACTCCACCTAACCTGCACATATTTGGATGCTATGGGGCAATTTGGCATGGCCAATCCACCTAACCTATATATCTTTGGAGTAAGGGACTTGTGACATTAATATGCCTTTAAATTATGTTCTCCGCGGTTAAGCAGCTTTGGATTTTTTTTTCATTGTAGCTGGGCTGTCTGGTTAGAAGTCCTTTCATTGTTGCTTCAATGGCTTAAATGGGGATTTGTTTATTTTTACCCAGGTACTTTCTGGGATCTTTTATGCCCTGCATTGTGAGGGGGAATGTTGATTGACAAGTCAAAGTTAAGTGGTTCCCCCCAGAAGAATCCAAGCATACATTTTGAGTTTTGGTTTTAGAGTCAGAATCTATCCTGGTTGTTAAGTTATGGACAGGTTTTCTCTCTTTGCCCCCTGATATTATAGATTCTGCTGGCTAGCTGGAAGCAGGTCTCCTGGTCTTCCTGAAGTGAGTATTCTGCTGCTGGTTGGTTACTGGTTAATTACTAGAGTCTCTCTGTCTCTCTTCTTGGTATTTTGGGAAGCTGTTCTGACTTCAGTTTGTTTGTATGTGAACTACAGAGAACTAGCATTCCATCAAAGGACTAAGTTCCAGCATATGGGAGCATTCGTATTTTCTGTGCTAAATCTATGGCACGGGTTTTGTTTGTGGGATTTGTTTGGTTGGAACTGTATTTAGCTGTTAAGATTATATCATGGTTGTTCTTTTTCTTGTTTGTAATTTTTAAAAGTTATTGTTAATTTTCTTACTATACATGCTAACTATATTCTTAAGTAAACTTTGTTTGACAGAAGCTCCCGAGTGGGTCAAATTGAATCAATGGGTCAATGGAATGAAACATCTCTTGCTTACCCTAGCCAAATTCAAGAGACAAAACTTATGATCCAGACAGATTTCATAAAACAGTTTGGAGTTTCCAACCTGAATTGTAACAAAGGGAACTGGAGGAAACCCACGCAGACATGGGAAGGATGTGCAGACTGCACACATTCAGTGACCCACACTGGGAATTGAACTCGGGTCTCCGATGCCGTGAGGTAGCAGTGCTAATCATTGTGTCACCGTGGTGCCCACAAATTAAGCAGATTTAATATTACACAGAAGAATTGAAAGGCAAGGCAATGAACTACATCAATTCCCAAATCAGTCTGTTAGTAAAAGTTTATTGAACAAAGAAATGATTTTGAAACACTTCAGCCTATAAGCTTAACTGTCACAATCCATCATTGTGCCACACATCAGCTACAGAGGGTGAGGAAAGGATAACTAATGATAAATATTAGCGAGTTAATTCAGGTCTACATCAACGGTTAAAATTCTGTCACAATCCCTCTTTTTCTTTTGTTAAAAAGTGAATGTTCTCCTCTTGAATCAGCAAATTTGTGTTAGTCCCAATTGTGCTGTTGCCCTGACGCAACTCGGCTGAAGTAATTGACGGCTCATTATATAGAGAAAGACTGAAACAGAAACAGTAACTGACCATATCCTAGATATATCTTTCACTCACCAGCGAGAAATTATTTTAACACACACACACACACACACACACACACACACACACAAGCATGCTCAGACACACGCACGCATGCTCAGACACCCCCAAACACACAGATAGACACACACGAAATTTTGACAGAACTATTTATGCTGAGGCTGAATCAAATTTCTAAACAAAGACACTGTGGAAATTTATTATTTTTTAAATTTAAGCAATGTTCTACCAGAGATTTCTCTAACAACTTGCTTCAGTCCAGCCGTGTTTCTCACAGTATTTCCTAGTCTGAAAAAGAGAACAAGCAAAATACAAATATGAGTGATCTCACCTCAGGAGGACACCACTACTTACAAAACTCGGGGTGGAGAGGCGGGCTGGACCTTTTGAAGTTTGTCAGAGGAGAAAACAATGCCTGGGTGACTGGGGCAGCACAGTGGTTAGCACTGCTGCTTCATACTGCCAGGGATCTGGATTCAATTCTGGCCTCGGGTCACTCTCTGTGCAGAGCCTGCACGGTCTCCCTGTGTCTGCATGGGTTTCCTCCAGGTGCTCCAGTTTCCTCCCACGTTCTGAAAGACATGCTGTTTAGGTGCTAAATTCTCCCTCAGTGTAACCTGAACAGGTGCCAGAGTGTGGCAACTAAGGGATTTTCACAGTAACTTCATTGCAATGCTAACGTAAGCCTATTTATGACTAATAAATCAACTTTACTTTTAACGGTGGCACAATGGTTAGCTGCCTCACAGCACCAGGGACCCCGGTTCGATTCCCAGCTGGGTCACTGTTTGTGCGGAGTATGCATGTTCTCCCCATGTCTGCGTGGGTTTCCTCCGGGTGCTCCAGTTTCCTCCTGCATTCTGAAAGACGTGCTGGTTAGGTGCTAAATTCTCCTTCATGTATCCAAACAGGCGCCAGAGTGTGGCAACTAGGGGATTTTCACAGTAACTCCATTGCAGTGTTAATGTAAGCCTAACTTTGTGATCGAACAAATAAATTAATGAGGCATGATACGAAATTTCAATGACCCAGTGATGTATTGAGAGGCAAGGTTGAGAATCTCCTCAACTGGTACAGGAATTGAACCCACACTGATGGCACCACTCGGCATCATGAACCAGCCACACAGCCGACTGAGCTAAATCAAATCCCCGACTTGTGCATGCGCATTATTGGTGACTCCATCAGATACTGCTGTTGGTGACACTTACCATGATGGATTCCGGATGGTCGTTGACCCCTTTTCCTGCACTGGACCCGCTTCTTCCATGGCCCTCAGAGTCTTTCACCACCTCTGTAAACTTTGTATAGGTGCCCTGCTCAGGCAGGAGGCCCTCTGTGGTGGTAATTTGCAACTCCCCCGTTTCTATGATAGCTCAAAATGAGACAAAGTGCACATTCTGCAGGACTTGCACCCTCGCATTGATGGACAGCCTCCCTGTTTGAACAGGGGCTCTTTAATCGGCAACCTGTAACTGCAATATAGTCCATCAACTGTAGGTTTTGCCAATGGATAGGTGCCACTTCCATGACATAACAGATGTTTCCCGTACATGCTGCTGACACTTAAAATTAAAATAATAATGGGGAAAATAATAATGAGAGCAGGAGTGGTGCACATTTACAGTTATGCTCTTCAGAAAGGCGTGATGAAGGCAAAATCCTTCTCGAAATTGTTTCCTACTTCCTGAAGCTCATTACTGCTCACTAATGTAGAATTTGACTTACAAGGGAAATTCGAGATCATATCAGATTCAAGGAAGAAATGTACAAATTGGCAAGAAAAAGCCCAGAAGATTGGGAACGCTTTAGTATTCAACAAAGGAGGGCCAAGGGATTGACTAAGAAAGGGAAAATAGAGTATGAAAGGAAAAATAAAAGCTAGCGGGGAATCTAAAAACTGATGTAAAAGTTTCTATCGATATGTAAAGAGAAAAAGGTCGACAAAAGCTAATGTAGGCCCCTTACATTCAGAAAAGGGAGAATTCATAACAGGGAAATGGTTTGGGGGAAATTGATGGGATTAAAGGCAGATAAATCTCCAAGTTCTGACAGTCTTCATCCCAGAGTACTTAGGAAGTGGCCCTAGAAATAATCCATTTGCGGTTATTTTCCAAAATTCCTTGGTCTCTGTACTGATTCCTGTAGTTTGTGGTCAGTTCATAAAATATATACAAAGCACTATGAAGAATTAAATCATAGAATCCCCACAGTGGAGAAGGAAGCTATCTGACCCATCGTGACTGCACCAGCTCTCCCAAAGAACCCTGCCAGGCCACCCCTCTGCCCAATCCCCATAACCCCACACACTTGCCTCACTAATCCCTTTAACCTGCACATCTTTGGATACTAAAGGGCAATTTAGCATGGCCAATCCACCAAATATGCACATCTTTGGACACTAAGGGGCAATTTAGCATGGCCAATCCATCTAAACCGCACATCTTTGGACACGAAGGAGAAATTTAGCATGGCCAATCCACCTAAACTGCACATCTTTGGACTGTGGAAGGAAACTGGAGCACCTGGAGGAAACCCACGCAGACACGGGGAAAATGTGCAAACTCTGCTCCTATGTTTTATGGATAGTATGGACTGGTTGCACATTTCAGTGATAACTACTGAGTACATATGGAAAATCCTTTTAGTACTAAGTCAGGAATTAGCCATGATCAGAATGAAAGGAGAGAATATTTGCAGCCCTCTCAGTTTTGTGGAAAAAAATTGGCAAGTAATGAATAAGCTAAATAGTAATCAATGCAACATGCAGCCTTTAAAATCAGGCTTGATCATCATCCATTATCTGTGGTCTATAAATCTTTAATCATTATCATTCATTATTTGTGCCACACAAGTGCCAGGCAATGACCATTTCCAACAACAGTAAAAAGTCTGACAACACCAGGTTTTAGTCCAATCGATTTATTTGATAATAAATCGGTTGGACTAAAACCTGGTGTTGTCAGACTTTTTACTGTGTTTACGCCAGTCCAACGCCGGCATACCCACATCATTTCCAACAAGGCAGGATCTAACTATCATCACTTGACATTCAATGTCGTTGCCATCGCTGAATCCCCCCAACTATCAACATCCTGGGGGTTACCATTGACCAGAAACTGAGCTGGACCCAGCCATTATAAATACTGTGGCTACCAGAGAAGGTCAGAGGCTGGGAATCCTGCAGAGAGTAACTCACCTCCTGACTCCCCCAAAGCCTGTCCACCAACTACAAGGTACAAGTCAGGAGTGTGATGGAATACTCCCCACTTGCCTGGATGGGTGCAGCTCCAACAACACTCAAGAAGCTCAACACCATCCAGTACAAATCAGCCCTGCTTGATTCACAAACATTCACTCCCTCCACCATCGACAAAGAAGAATATTTTGAGGGTAAGAGATGAGAGATTCCGAGGTGATTTGAGAAAAAGTTCTTTCACTCAGAGGGTGGTGGGAATCTGGAATGCACTGCCTGGGAAGATAGTGGAGGCCGGAATCCTCATAACCTATAAAACACATTTGGACAAGCGTTCGAAATATCATAGCATTCAAGGATATGGGACAAGTGCAAGAAAATGGAATTAGCGCAACTTTAGTGGTGGTTATTGTCGGTGTAGACTCGATGGGCTGTATGACTCTATGACGAACAGTAGCAGCAGTGTGTACCATCTACAAGATGCAATGCAGCAACTCACCAAGGTTCCTTAGACAGCACCTTCCAAACCCATGATCAGTGAAACAATAAGGACAGCAGATATACGGGAACACCATAACCTGCAAGTTCCCCTCCAAGCCACACACCAACCCAACTTGGAAATATATCGCCCATTCCTTCACAATCGCTGGGTCAAAATCCTGGAATTCCCTCCCTAACGGCATTGTGGGTCAACCCACAGCACGCGGGCGGCAGCAATTCAAGATGGTGGCTCACCATCACCTCCTCAATGCACAACTAAGGATGGGCAATAAATGCTTCACTTCGCTGGGTCAAAATCCTGGGATTCCCTCCCTAGTAGCATCTTAGATGTTACCAACGTGTCCAGGACTGCACCGCATTCAAGATAACGGCTCACCCACTGGAGGGGCAACTGGGCGTGGGCAATAAATGCTGATCCCAGCCAGCGATGCCCAGACCCCATAAATAAATTTACCGAAAAACAGAAGTGAAGCTTACCTGACACTCGTTGGCAGCTTCCGGTTGAGAGCACCAGTACGATGGTCCCCAAGTGCACTTGTCTGGTCCAAGTAATTGAATACTCAGCTGTCTTTTACAGAGAGACAGTTGCTGTCAGTAAATACATAAGAAGGGTATTGGTTGTGGCTTCGTCCTACAGCTGATAGAACTCTCAGAGAGATCCGTGAAAGAGTACACTTTGCCCTTTTTACAAGATGGAGGAAGCAGTGAACCGGGCCACGATTCTCAACGTTATCCCCTCTCATGAATCTCATGAGAGAGCGCCGCACTGTCAGAGGGTCAGCGCCGAGGGGAGCGCCGCACTGTCAGAGGGTCAGCGCCGAGGGGAGCGCCGCACTGTCAGAGGAAGTTGAATCTCTGGTGAAGAGGAAGAAGGAGGCTTATGTAAAGATGAGATGTGAAGGCTCAGTTAGGGCACTGGAGAGTTATAAATTAGCCATGAAGGGGCTAAAGAGAGAGTTAAGAAGAGCTAGAAGAGGACATGAGAAGACTTAGGCGGGTAGGATCATGGAGAATCCTAAAGCTTTCTACAGGTATATCAAGAATAAAACATTGGTTAGGGCAAGATTAGGGCCAGTCAGAGACAGCAATGGGAAGTTGTGCGTGGAGCCTGAAGAGATGGGAGAGGCACTGAATGAGTATTTTTCGTCAGTATTCACGCAGGAAAAAGTCAGTGTAGTCGAGCAGAATACTGCGATACCAGGTTGTAGACTAGACGGGATTGAGGTACATAAGGAGGAAGTGTTAGCAACTCTTGAGAGTATGAAAATGGATAAGTCCCCTGGGCCGGATGGGATTTACCCTAGGATTCTCTGAGAGGCTAGGGAGGAGCTTGCAGAGCCTTTGGCTTTGATCTTCATGTCGTCATTGGCCACAGGCATAGTGCTGGAAGACTGGAGGATAGCAAATGTTGTCCCCTTGTTTAAGAAGGGGAGTATTCCCATCCTGGGAATTATAGACCGGTGAGCCTTACTTCTGTTGTGGGTAAAGTTTTGGAAAGAATAATAAGGGATAGGAAATATAATCACCTAGAGAGAAATAAATTGATTAGGGATAGTCAACACAGTTTTGTGAAGGGTAGGTCGTGCCTCAAACCTTATTGAGTTTTTTGAAAAGGTGACCAAAGAGGTGGATAAGGGTAAGGCAGTTGACGTGGTGTATATGGATTTTAGCAAAGCGTTTGACAAGGTTCCCCATGGTAAGCTACTGCAGAAAATGCAGATGCATGGGATTGAGGGTGATTTAGCAGTTTGGATCAGGAATTGGCAAGCTGAAGACAGGGGGTGGGTGGTTGATGGGAAATATTCAACCTGGAGTTCAGTTACAAGTGGTGTACCTCAAGGATCTGTTTTGGGACCACTGCTGTTTGTCATTTTTATAAATGACCTAGACGAGGGTGTAGAAGGATGGATTAGTAAATTTGCTGACGACACCAAAGTCGGAGGAGTTGTAGACAGTGAGGATGGATGTTACAGTTTGCAGAGGCACATAGATAAGCTGCAGAGCTGGCAAATGGAGTTTAATACCAAGTGATTCACTTTGGTAAGAGTAACAGGAGTACAGAATATAGGGCTAATGGAAGGACTCTTAGTGTTGACGAGCAGAGAGATTTCAGGATACATGTACATAGCTCCCTGAAAGTTGGCAAAAAGGTTGATAAGGTTGTTACGTTGTACGGTGTGTTAGCTTTTATTGGTAGAGGGGCTGAATTTCGGAGCCATGAGGTCATGTTACAACTGTACAAAACTCTGGTGCAGCCGCACTTGGAGTATTGCATACAGTTCTGGTCGCTGCATTATATGAAAGATGCGGAGGCATTGGAAAGGGTGCAGAGGAGGTTTACCAGGATGTTGCCTGGTATGGTGGGAAGGTCTTATGAGGAAAGGCTGAGGGACTTGAGGTTATTTTCGTTAGAGAGAAGGTAGTTACAAGGGACGTAACTGAGACATACAAGATGATCAGAGGATTGGATAGGGTGAACAGTGAGATCCTTTTTCCTCGGATGATGCCTAACACGAGGGGACATAACTTTAAATTAAGGGGTGATAGTTATAGGACGGATGTCAGAGGTAGGTTCTTTACTCAGAGGGTAGTAAGGGCGTGGAATGCCCTGCTTGCAGCAGTTGTGGACTCGCCAACTTTAAGGGTGTTCAGATGGTTAGTGGATAGGCATATGGATAACATTGGAATAGTTTGGGTTAGAGGGTCATTAGATTGGTTCCACTGGTCGGCGCAACATTGAGGGCCAAAGGGCCTGTACTGCGCTGTAATGTTCTATGTTCTGTCAGAGGGTCAGTACTGAAGAAGTGCTGCACTATCAGAGGGTCAGTTTTGAGGGAGCGCTGCACTGTCAGAGGGTCAGTACTAAGGATTCTCTTTGTTTCTGATACCCTGACAAAGTGGCTATTCTCCAAGGAGCTGATGTCGACAGGTTATTTGACTGAGATGGAGCATCCGAACCTGATATCACCAGTCATCTTCCCATTCTGTATCAGATTTGTCACAGAGCAGAAATTTGATTTTAAAGAAGAAAATATCGAAACCTAAAACAATACTGCACAAAAGGAAGCAATTCGGCCCACTAATTCTGTGCCAGCCCATCATATGAATGATCACATAAAACTCTCTGTCTGATGTCCATTCTCAACGTGGAGAGTGACCGAACCTTCATACACTTACCCCACAAAGGTCTCTTTCCTCCTGCTTCTCAAGAAGACTGCTGAGTGTGGGTTTATTGGACCGAATGAAGTCTTCACACTGTAAGAACCAGAGTAAATGAGAAAAAGTCAGCTAATTCCAACCTAACCTAACTAATAACTTCACTTGAATAGAGCCTGAGGGGGCAGTCTGCTGGATGTTTACAAAATGATGAGAGGCTTGGACAGAATGGATAGTCAGAGTCTTTTATCCCAGGGTAGAAGTGTCAATGATTCGAGGACATGTCTTTCAGGTGAAAGGGAGCAAGTTTAAAGCAGATGTGAGAGGCAAGGGTTTTTACACAGAGGGTGGTTACTGCCTGGCATATGCTGCAAGAGGAGATGGTAGAAGCAGGTACAATAGGACCATTTAAAAAGCATCAGATACAGAATGGGCTGGCACAGCAGTTAGCATTGCTGTCTTACAGCGCCAGGGACCCAGGTTCAATTCTGGCCTCAGGTGACTGTGTGGAGTTTGCACATTCTCCCCATGTCTGCAAGGGTTTCCTTCCAGTTTAGAGTCATAGAATTCCTATCGTGCAAGAGGTCATCTTTTGGCCCCTCAAGCCTGCAGCGACAACAATCCCACACAGATCCTATCCCCATAACTCTAATGTGTTTATCCTGCTAAACTCTCTCTCTCACTAAAGCCGGAATTTTACCGTCTCACACCCACGGGAATCGCAACAAGTGAGGGGTGCACAATAGAAAGGTCCATTGACCTCGCATGGGTTTTAAAGAGAGCAAGGCTGTAAAATCCCACTTAGGTGGATTGGTCATTTAGCACGGCCAATCCCCCAAACCTACACATCTTTGGACACTAAGGGACGATTTATTGTCCAAAGATGTGCAGGTCAGGTGGATTGGCCATGCTAAATTGCCCTTTAGTGTCCAAAAACTAAGGGACAATTTAGCAAAAACGTGTAGGTTCAGTGGATTGGCCATGCTAAATTGCCTCTGAGTGTCTAAAGATGCATAGGTTAGGGGGATTGGCCCTGCTAAGTTGCCCCTTAGGTTCAGGGGGATTAGCAGGGGTAATACGTGGGGTTACGGGGATAGGGCTGAGGTGGGATTGTTGTAGGCACAGACTCAATGGGCCAAATGGCTTCCTTTTTCACCATAGGGATTCTATGATTCTTTGAGTAGGCAGGGAATAGAGAGATATGGACTGGGTAGAGGCAAAGGCCTTTAGAAAGGTGTCCTATTCAGCACAGGCTTGTTGGGCCGAAGGGCCTGTTCCTGTGCTGTACTGTTTTTTGTTCTTTAAGTGGTTTATACAACAGTGATAAAACAAAAACACAAAGCAAGGAAAAAAAAAGACTTATTTATTTATGGAGTAATTATTGTAGCATCTTTAACATAACTAAATGTAGCAAGGTGCTTCACAAGAATGTCTAAAATCAAGATTTGACATCAAGCTAATAGTAGAGCAAATGGACTAAAGTATGGTCACAGAACAGGCATCTTGGAAGGAGAAAAGAGTGGTACAAAGTTGAAGAGGAATGAGGAGAAGGTTCAGAGCTTAGGCAATTGCTGGCACAGACAAAAATGGGGCTGAATAAGATGCCAGGATGCCAAGATGGGTTCCATACTCACAAGACGGCAACAGATTGATATCTGGGCCCACCTTGGTAACATGCTCAGACAAAATGTCAATAGGGTGGGCTTACGTTTGTCATCACGCCCAACTGTGCTGGAGGGTGGGCTGTCTGAGCTTTGTGGCCATGTGGCCAGTAGTTTAAAAGGTCAAGGGGAATGGGACAGGGGAGCCGGTAACTGCTGGAGGTCAGTTGTGTTTGGCTGGAGAGAAGGAAACGATGCGATATTGGCCAGGGTAAGAAAGGCCTCACAATGTGCAACCTTGTGTCACGCTGCTACCGGGTTATACAGCTCCGTTCTGCCCAGCACGGAAATCGTAGCAGGCGAGGGGTGGATCATGGAAAAGTCCGTTGACCTCGGTGGGACTTTCCAGTTTTGGGATGAGCATGGATGGACTATCCCATCCAATGTCTTCATTAGAACTGAGCGCAACATAGTTGCGCCCAGCCTGTACCTCATGGCCAATGCTAACCAATCAGTATTCTCTTTCAACGCAGTATAAATTGTTGTTTTCCCCCATACTGGTATTCTTGCAAAATGCTCAGGAGAATGATCCTGGGAATGAAAGGCTTGACATATGAGGAACGTCTGAGGACTCTGGGTTTGTACTCGACAGAGTTTAGAAGGATGAGGGGGGTGTTCTCATTGAATCTTACAGAATACTGAGAGGCCTGGATCGAGTGGACGTGGGGAAGATGTTTCCATTAGTTGGAGAGACTCGGATCCGAGTGGCACAGCCTCAGAGTAAAGGGATGACACTTTAGAACCGAGATGAGGGGGAATTTGTTCAGCCAGAGGGTTTGGTGAATCCGTGGAATTCGTTGTCACAGAGGAGGCCGGGTCACTGAGTGTATTTAAGGCAGAGATAGATTGGTTCTTGATCGGTAAGGGAGTCAAAAGTTACTGGGAAAAGTTGGGAGAATTGGGTTGAGAAACTTATCAGCCATGGCGGGGCAGACTCAATGGCCTAATCCTGCTCTTATATCTTATGATCTGATGTCCTGAAGAGTAGAAGATGAAAAACTTTGACAAGTCTCTTTTCTTTCAGCAAACTATCTATTTCCCTTTGCAGACCCTTATGTCCCCTGCACAACATTCTCTGCTATCTCACATTGTACCATCAGCAAACATAGCGACCAGATCTCCAACCCCTCATGTATGGCAATGATATAGACTGGAAATAGTTGACACCCGGCACTGATTCCTGTGGCATCCCATCAGGCTAACCCAGAACATGATCCATTTCTCTGTTTCCTGTTTGCTAGTCAAGAGTGAGAGAGAGAGAGAGATCCAGGTGGAGGAAGAGTATTGGAGATGGATGAAAGAATCCATTGAGCAGTGAGGAGGAATCATGTACAAACAGGAAGTGTGCAGATGAAGGCGAGGTGTGTTTAAGTAACATCATTATCACCGATACTGATGGACCAATACTGCCAGGAATGCTTACTGATCCAAAATGGCCTTTCTGTGCCTAAAGTTGTCAGACTTTTTACTGTGTTTACGCCAGTCCAACGCCGGCATACCCACATCATAAATTTGAGTTAGGCAGGGAAGCTTTGTGTTGCTAAGTGTTGCACATTTTAATCAGGCACACTCGCTGGAATTCTACTGTCCCGCCTGCTACGGAATCGGAGCGGGTGAGGAACAGACAATGGAAATGTCTGTTGTCCTCGGATGCGATTTTCCAGCCTGGCTTGAGCGAGGCCATAAAATCCTGCCCACGTTATCCATTTCACAGATTAGTGGAACCCCGTACATCATCTGATTTCATTATTTATACAGTACCACTTTTAATGCCTTCCTACAAGTAGGGGAGGCGACGGTATAGTGGTATTATTGCTAGACCATTAATCCAGAAACTCAGCTAATGTTGTGGGGACCTGGGTTCAAATCCTGCCACTGCAGATGGTGGAATTTGAATTCAATTTAAAAAAATCTGGAATTAAGAATCTACTGATGACCCTGAAACCACTGTCGGAAAAACCCACCTGGTTCCCTTTAGGGGAGATGTGGGGATGTCGGCATTGGACTGGGGTAGGCACAGTCTCACAACACCAGGTTAAAGTCCAACAGGTTTATTTGGAGTCACGAACTTTCAGAGCTCTGCTCCTTCAGTCCAAAGATATGTGTGTTAGGTTGATTGGCCACACTAAAATTGCCCTAGTGTCCTCAGATGCTTAGGTTAGAGGGATTAGCGGGTAAAATATGTAGGGACATAGGGTAGGGCTTAGGTGGGATTGTGGTAGGCGCAGACTCAATGGGCCAAAGGGCCTTTTCTGCACTGTGGGTTCTGTGATTCTTCATCAGGTGAGTGGGGAGGCAGGAGCAGCGCTCTGACTTCTTACTGTGCCTTTTGGGGATGGAAATCTGCCGTCCTTATCCAGTCTGGCCGACATGTGACTCCAGAGCTACAGCAATATGGTTGACTCTCAACTGCCCTTGGGCAAATAGGACTAGGCCAGTGACGCCCATGTTCCACAAATGAATAAAAAGGACTCACCACCAATTTGGAGACATCAGAATACAGGTTGCAGGCCTCTGATAGAAGGACGTCCACTCCTGTGCCCTGTTCCCGAGCTGATTGAAGCTCTTGCATTATGTTATCACACATACCACATTCCATTATCAGCAGCACTGTGGATTGAGGGAGAAATTCAGATTAAACAGTGACAAGAGTCGAACAGTTTCTTCCCGGCCAAACAATAAATGGATGCTTTCAATTTATCAGCTGGAACATTTAAAAACAAATGTATTCTATTCACAGGACGTAGGTGTCACGAGCAAAGGACAACAATCGTCCCTTATTGACCTCAGTGTGAGGGCAGTTCAGAGTCAACCACCTGACTGTGGGTCTGGAGTCACATGTAGGCCAGACTAGGTAGGAACAACAGATTTCTTTCCTGAAAAGGACATTGTGACCATACTGTGCTTTTAAGAACTGTTTTTTAATTATAAGAACATAAGAAATAGGAGGAGTAGGCCAACTAGCCCTTCGAGCCTGCCCCGCCATTCAATAAGATCATGACTGATCTGTCGTGACTCAGTTCCACCTTCCCGCTCTCTCCCCATAACCCTTAATCCCCTCTCTCATCAAAAACCCATCAACTCGCGTCTTAAAAATATTTAGCGAGGCAGCCTCCACCACTTCAACGGGCAGAGAATTGCAGAGGTTCACCACCCTTTGAGTGAAGAAGTTCCTCCTCAACTCTGTTCTAAACCGCCCCCCCTTTATCTTGAGGCTATGCCCCCTAGTCCTACTATCCTTTCTGAGCGGGAAGAGTCTCTCCACTTCTATCCTATCCATCCCATTCATCATCTTATACGTCTCAATGAGATCTCCCCTCATTCTTCTAAACTCTAACGAGTACAAACCTAATCTATTCAGCCTCTCCTCATAGCTCAACCCCCTCAACTCCGGAATCAGCCTGGTAAACCTCCTCTGCACTCCCTCCAAGGCCAAAATATCCTTGCATAAGTACGGCGCCCAAAACTGCACACAGTACTCCAGCTGCGGCCTCACCAATGCCCTATACAGCCGCAGCAAGACCTCCCTACTTTTATATTCAATCCCCCTCGCGATGAGAGCCAGCATCCCATTCGCCTTCCTGACCACCTGCTGCACCTGCAAGCTGGGTTTTTGCGACTCATGCACAAGAACCCCAAGGTCCCTCTGCACCGTCGCCTGCTGCAGTTTTTCTCCACGTAAGTAATAGTCCTTCCTACCATTATTCCTACCAAAGTGGACCACCTCGCACTTACCAACATTAAATTCCATTTGCCATTTCCTGGCCCATTCACCCAGCCTATCTAGATCCTTCTGTAGACTCTCCCCACCCTCCGCACAATTTGACTTTCCACCAATTTTGGTGTCATCAACAAATTTCGGCACCTACACTCGGTTCCCTCCTCCAGATCATCTATATAAATGGTAAATAGCTGAGGCCCCAGCACCGACCCCTGGGGCACTCCACAAGTCACCATCCGCCAATCCGAATAGCACCCATTAACCCCCACTCTCTGCCTCCTATTTGACAACCAGTCCTCTATCCACGCTAACACCCTACCCTCAACTCCATGCGCCCTGACCTTCTGTAATAACCTCTTGTGAGGTACCTTGTCAAACGCCTTCTGAAAATCCAGGAAGACCACATCCACCGGCTCTCCTCTATCCACTGCCCTAGACACATCCTCATAGAACTCCAGTAAATTTGTCAGACACGACTTCCCTTTAAGGAAACAGTGCTGCGTCTGCTCTATCAAGCAGTTCCCCTCAAGATGCCTAGCTATTTCCTCCTTGATGACGGATTCTAACATTTTACCTACAACAGACGTTAAACTAACAGGCCTATAATTCCCCACCTTTTGCCTGGCACCCTTCTTAAACAACGGCGTAACATTAGCCGTTTTCCAATCTTCTGGCACTTCCCCGGAATCCAGCGACGTCTGGAAAATAACCACCAAGGCATCCACTATCACCTCCGCCATTTCTTTCAGAACCCTCGGATGCATTCCATCTGGTCCTGGGGACTTGTCCACAATCAGCCCCTCCAGTCTGTCGAGCACCACCTCTCTAGTAACAGTAATGTCATCGAGACCCTCCAGTCCTACCACCTTTCCATCTCTAACATCTGGCAAATTATTCACGTCCTCCGTGAAGACCGAAACAAAAAAGTTATTCAAGACCTCCGCCATATCCCCATCCCCTACCACTAAGTCCCCCTTCTCATCCTCTAAGGGACCAACGTTCACCCTAGCCAGCCTCTTCCTTTTTATATATTTATAAAAACTCTTGCTATCCTTTTTTATATTAAGCGCTAGCCCAGCTTCATAGTTTCTCCTACCCTTCTTTATCAACTTCTTTGTCAATCTTTGTTGACATTTATACCGCTCCCAATCCTCTTCTCGCCCACTACTCTTAGCTACTCTAAACACCTCCGCTTTTAATTTAACACTTTCCTTCACCTCCTTCGTTATCCACGGCTTATTACCTCTCCTCCTACGGTCCTTTTTGACCATCGGAATAAATTTCCGCTGAGCACCAAGAAAGATCTCCTTAAAGATCCTCCACTGCTCCTCAGCAGACCTACCTTCCAACGCGCTCCCCCAGTCCACATTCGCCAATTCTTCTCTCATCCTACCGTACTCAATTCTCTGCTGCTTTTTCCAATAGCTCCAGGCATTTTGTTTAGCACCGTGTTGTCTGCAGCTGGTGTCTCTAATTTTTACTGCAGCAATATAATGGATATCACGCTATGGCCTAATGCAGTGTCCTGGGATTTTATAATCCTTTTGGAATTGCTGGGTGGAGTGTGATTGATTGATTGATCGAGTGATGCCATGGTGATAGTTTTTTTCCCCCCCACACAAAAGTCCAAGGATTTTATTTAATTTTTCTCAGATGTCGTTCGGACATGAAACAGATAGCAGTGTTTCTTATTTTCCCTTCTCTCTCTGGAGTTGGAAATTCTGCTGTTTATGAGTTGCTAGTAAGGAGTTGGTGGAGACAGGGAGTCTCTCTCTCTCTCTCTCTCTCCAGAGGAGTGCTGAATGTTCCAGGACTGGGGAACATCAGAGTTCGAATCCAACATTCAAAGAGCAATTCTCAGCAGGTGTTAAAAAGCTGTAAAATCCAGCATCACGTGGGCATACTTACTTTTTGTACCAAGTTTACGTAGGAGTGTATGTCTGTGGGGTGTTGTTTGACTTGGAACATCAGAGATAGCTGGTTGTTAAGGCTTATACTGTATCACGTTTAATTCTTGTAATTAGCAAAAGTTATGCTAATCCTTTTTGTAAAATTCTAACTGTGTTCTTAAATAAACTTTGATAAAAGCTTCCGAGAGTGTCACTTGAATCATACCTGGAGTGAAATACGTTATGCTCAACTGTGCCAAAATCAAATGTTAAAAACTTAGGGTGGAAACTACCTTCAGGAAAAACCTTAGGAGTTTCTGGCCTTAACAAAGAACATTAATGAACCACATGGATTTTTACAACAATCGATGATAGTTTCATGGTCATCATTGCTGAGCCAACCTTACTGTTCCAGATTTTATTAATTTACTTTAAATTACACCATCTTCTTTGGAAATCTGGGTGACTCATTCATAGGTATCTCAGACTGGGTCCAGTATTTACTGCCCATCCATAGTTCCCCTTGAGAAGGTGGTGGTGAGCCGCCATCTTGAATCGCTGCAGTCCACGTGCTGTGGGTTGACCTACATGCTGTTACGGAGGGGATTCCAGGATTTTGACCCGGCAACTGTGAAGGAATGGCCAATATATTTCCAAGTCAGGATGGTGAGTGGCTTGGAGGGGAACTTGCAGGTGGTGGTGTTCCCCATCTGTCTGCTGCCCTTGTCCTTCTAGGTGGAAGTGGTCGTGGGTTTGGAAGGTGCTGTCTAAGGATGAGTTGCGGCAGTGCATCTTGT
>CM075751.1:18150057-18227557 GCA_037974335.1 Prionace glauca | reverse complement strand
CTCACACACAACACTCACCCTCTCTCTCACACACACACACTCACCCTCTCTCTCACACACACACACTCACCCTCTCTCAGACACACACACACTCACCCTCTCTCACACATACACACACTCACCCTCTCTCACACACACACACACACACACACACACACTCACCCTCTCTCACACATACACACACTCACCCTCTCTCTCACACACACACACACACACACACACACACACACTCACCCTCTCTCACATACTCACACACCCCCACTCTCTCTCACACTCACACATCCCCACTCTCTCTCACACACCCACACACCCCCACTCTCTCTCACACATCCCCACTCTCTCTCACACACCCACACATCCCCACTCTCTCTCACACACCCACACACCCCCACTCTCTCTCTCACACAGCCACTCTCTCACACACACCCTCACAACTCTCTCATCCACAGTTGGTAGGTGGATTGGCCATGCTAAATTGCCCCTTAGCGTCAGGGGAATGAACAGAGTAATGAAGTTACAGGAATCAGGCTCAGAAAGGATTGTTGTCAGTGCAGGCTCAATGGGTTGAATGGCCTCCTTCTGCATTGTAGGGATTCTAGGGTGAGGGAATTTTAGAACCAAGATGGGGGAAATATCTTCAGCCAGAAGGTTTGGTGAATCTGTGGAACGCATTCACGGGGAGGCCGGGTCATTGAGTGTATTTAAGGCAGAGATAGATTGGTTCTTGATTGGCAAGAGGGTCAAAGGTTATGGGGAAAAGGCAGGAGAATGGAGTTGAGAAACTTATCAGCCATGATTGAATGGTGAAGTGGACCTGATGGGCTGAATGGTCTAATTCTGCTCCTAACCTCATGGTGTGGTGATTTTTACTCTAAGATGAGCTTGGAGAAGCTGGGTTGTTCTCCTTGGAGCGACAGCACTTGAGGGGAGATTTGATCAAGGTGTATGAGATTATGACAGATTTAGGGCAATGTAAAGCTAAAAGTTCAAAGTTTATTTATTAGTGTCACAAGTAGGCTTACATTAACACTGCAATGAAGTTACTGTGAAAATCCCCTACTCGCCACACTCTGGCGCCTGTTTGCACTGTTTCGAGCTGTGGGAGAAAACTGGAACAACCGGAGGTTGTGAACGTGTAAACTCCGCACAGACAGTGAACCGAGCCAGGAATCGAACATGGGTCACTCCCAAAGGGGATTGGGTGGGACTTGAGGGATATGGGAATAGACTGACGGAGAATGGGACTAATTGGAGTGCCCTACAGCTACAGAGTTAGCATGGATGCGATAGACTGAACAGCCTTCTTCTGTACAAGAAACTACAAAGGGTCCTGAACAGAGCCCAATCTATCATGCAAACCAACCTCCCATCCACTGACCCTGTCTACACTTCCTGGGGCCTCGGAAAGCAGCCAGCATATTCGCTTACCCATGCACCCCACACATTCCCTCTTCAAAGATAACAATCTAAGGACATGTACCAACCACCTCAAGAACAGGTCCTTCCCTGCTGCTATTTTGAATCAATCTACCTTATATTAAGTTGATCTTTCTCTACACTCTAGCTATAACTATAACAGTACATTCTGCACCCTCTCCTTTCCTTCTCCCCTGTGTATTTCATGAACGGTATGCTTCGTCTTTATAATCGCACAAGAAACAATACTTTCCACTGTATCCCAGTGATCAAGATGAATGACGGAACAGGCTCGAAGGGCCAAATGGCCTCCTCCTGCTCCTATTTTCTATATTTCTATTACTCTAACCACCCTCCCTCATGAAAAGACCCCAGTGAATCTGCAATGCATTGTACACTCTTTTCTTGGCCAACTAGGGTTCTGGAGTGGGATTCCAATCAATGCTATTCCAGCTGGCGCCAACTTACTGAGCCACAAGGCCTCCTCTGGACTCAGGTCACGGACTGGTCACGCACCAGGCAGGGTTGGTGAATGAAACCTGAAGGAGAGGCATCAGTCTGTGCCAAGATAACCCTATCTCCAAAGCCCAAGGTCTCAGCCCAGGGCCAGATCCCTCTCAGTAGTGGATACGTTGGAGCACCAGCCGTCACACTGCTTTTTTTTCCTTTCTAATCAATGACGGGACACTCACAGGAATTGCCAAACTGCGGCCTTGGGCAGGCTTCGAGCATCAGTACGGGCCTGACTGAGGGTAAAGGTTACCCAGCAAGCTGCAAGCAGAGAGCGAAGTAGCTCACTCTGCTCTCCCCATGTGTGAGAGACATGGACTGCGTACAAGAAACCCAAACACTGGGATGGCCTTGGGAGGTTTCTGAAAGCAGGAGAAAATGCCAGACACTCTGATGTCCTCCTGAGCTGGCATGTCATAGAGTCTTACAGCACTGAGGGAGGCCCTTCAGCCCATCATATCTGTACTACCCATCAAACATCAATTCCTTTTCCCTTATGTAGTCTATGATTGGTATGCTATGTATTGGTACACAAGGAATAATAGTTTTCACTGTATCCCAGTACATGTGACAATAATAAATCAAACAATACTTTTCACTGTATCCCAGTACATGTGACAATAATAAATCAAACAATACTTTTCACTGTATCCCAGTATATGTGATAATAATAAATTAAATTACGTTGATCTTTCTCTACAACCTAGCTATGACTGCAATACTCCATTCTGCACCTATGTTATACATTCAGCACAGTGGCACAGTGGTTAGCACTGCGGCCTCACAGTGCCAAGGACCTGCACTCTCTCGTTTCCTTCTCTGTGAACGGTATGCTTTGTCTATGTAGCACGTAAGAAACAATGCTTTTCACTGTATCCCAATATGTGACAATAATAAATCAAACAATATTTTCATTGTATCCCAATACACAATACTAAATCAAACAATACTTTTCACTGTATCCCAATATGTGACAATAATAAATCAAACAATACTTTTCATGTATCCCAATATGTGACAATAATAAATCAAACAATACTTTTCACTGTATCCCAGTACACGTGACAATAATAAATCAAACAATACTTTTCACTGTATCCCAGTACACGTGACAATAATAAATCAAACAATACTTTTCACTGTATCCCAGTACACGTGACAATAATAAATCAAATAATACTTTTCACTGTATCCCAGTACACGTGACAATAATAAATCAAATAATACTTTTCACTGTATCCCAGTACACGTGACAATAATAAATCAGACAATACTTTTCACTGTATCCCAGTACACATGACAATAATAAATCAAACAATACTTTTCACTGTATCCCAATACGTGACAATAATAAATCAAACAATACTTTTCACTGTGTCCCAGTACACGTGACAATAATAAATCAAACAATACTTTTCACTGTATCCCAAAACGTGACAATAATAAATCAAATAATACTTTTCACTGTATCCCAGTACACGTGACAATAATAAATCAAACAATACTTTTCACTGTATCCCAGTACACGTGACAATAATAAATCAAACAATACTTTTCACTGTATCCCAATACGTGACAATAATAAATCAAACAATACTTTTCACTGTATCCCAGTACACGTGACAATAATAAATCAAACAATGCTTTTCACTGTATCCCAATATGTGACAATAATAAATCAAACAATACTTTTCACTGTATCCCAATACACGTGACAATAATAAATCAAACAATACTTTTCACTGTATCCCAATACACGTGACAATAATAAATCAAACAATACTTTTCACTGTATCCCAATACACGTGACAATAATAAATCAAACAATACTTTTCACTGTATCCCAATATGTGACA
Source organism: Prionace glauca (assembly GCA_037974335.1). Taxonomy (NCBI): domain Eukaryota; kingdom Metazoa; phylum Chordata; class Chondrichthyes; order Carcharhiniformes; family Carcharhinidae; genus Prionace; species Prionace glauca. The sequence continues at coordinate 18,223,775 of CM075751.1, read as the reverse complement.
ATAATAAATCAAACAATACTTTTCACTGTATCCCAGTACACGTGACAATAATAAATCAAACAATACTTTTCACTGTATCCCAGTACACGTGACAATAATAAATCAAACAATACTTTTCGCTGTATCCCAGTACACGTGACAATAATAAATCAAACAATACTTTTCGCTGTATCCCAGTACACGTGACAATAATAAATCAAACAATACTTTTCACTGTATCCCAGTACACGTGACAATAATAAATCAAACAATACTTTTCACTGTATCCCAGTACACGTGACAATAATAAATCAAACAATACTTTTCACTGTATCCCAATACACGTGACAATAATAAATCAAACAATACTTTTCACTGTATCCCAATATGTGACAATAATAAATCAAACAATACTTTTCACTGTATCCCAGTGCACGTGACAATAATAAATCAAACAATACTTTTCACTGTATCCCAATATGTGACAATAATAAATCAAACAATACTTTTCACTGTATCCCAGTACACGTGACAATAATAAATCAAACAATACTTTTCACTGTATCCCAATATGTGACAATAATAAATCAAACAATACTTTTCACTGTATTCCAGTGCACGTGACAATAATAAATCAAACAATACTTTTCACTGTATCCCAATATGTGACAATAATAAATCAAACAATACTTTTCACTGTATCCCAATACACGTGACAATAATAAATCAAACAATACTTTTCACTGTATCCCAGTAAATGTGACAATAATAAATCAAACAATACTTTTCACTGTATTCCAGTACACGTGACAATAATAAATCAAACAATACTTTTCACTGTATCCCAGTACACGTGACAATAATAAATCAAACAATACTTTTCACTGTATTCCAGAGAGGGGAGAGCAGAGAGGTTTAGGGAGGGGATTGCAGAGTTTTGGGGCAAGGCAGCTGAAGATATGGCCACGAATGGTTTAAAATTGGGAGTGTCGCAGCAGAGCAGAATGAGAGGGGCATAATGGCCTCAGAGTGTTCTAGTGGCTGGAGATTATACAGATAGGGAGAGGGGCAATTTGAACATTTTAAATTGAGACACTGCTGTACCAGGACCCAATGTAGTTTAAGCTTAACTTAAAATGATTTATTAGTGTCACAAGTGGGCTTACATTAACACTGCAATGAAGTTGCTTTGAGAATCCCCTGGTAGCCACACTCCGTCACCTGTTCAGGTACGCTGAAGGAGAATTTGGCACCTAACCAGCACATCTTTCAGACTGTGGGAGGAAACTAGAGCACCTGGAGGAAATCCACGCAGTCACAGGGAGAATATGCAGACTCCACACAGACAGTGACGCAGGCCGGGTATCGAACCTGGGTCCCTGGCGCTGTGAGGCAGCAGTGCGAACCCACTGTGCCTGCTCTATAGAACATGGGTCAGCAAGCAAAAGTGGGCGGGGATGTAATAGGTGAATGCATGACCTTAATGAGAGGCATGGCGGGGGGGAGTTAATTTTTTTATTCATTCGTGGGACATGGGCGTTGCTGGTTGGCTAGCATTTATTGCCCATCCCTAGCCGCCTTCTTGAATCGCACTCCACGTGCTGTGGGTTGGCCCACAGTGCCATTAGGGAGGGAATTCCAGGATTTTGACCCAGCGACAGTGAAGGAACGGCCAATACATTTCCAGATTAGGATGCTGAGTGGCTCAGAGGGGAACTTGCAAGTGGTGCATTAAGGTTAGAGTTAGGGTATCTGTTGCCCTTGTCCTTCTAAATGGAAGTGGTCATGGGTTTGGAAGGTGCTGTCTAAGGATGAGTTGCTGCAGTGCATCTTGTCGATGGTACACACTGCTGCTACTGAGCGTCGGTGGTGGAGGGAGTGAATGTTTGTGGATGGGGTGCCGAGCTCGATAAGGGTTGTTAGAGCACAAAATGACAAGTTAAAGATGAGGGAACGCTTTTCTTTTCCCGATGGGGACCAGTAGCATGGGCACACATACCCTCCGAGCCTGGGAGGGGAAGGGGAAATAACAGCAATGTCACACTGTTTGCACAACGATCTCTCACTGCAGACTGCCCGGAAGGATGCCAGTTGGCTGGGAGCCATCCTTGAAAGGAAGGAGACAATTAAAGGGGAAGGGAGTCTGAGACAAGGCGTCAATTCTGAAGGTCGTTTAAGACACCCAAAAGGCCACCTTGACAAATTCATGACCACTGACTGGCTGGAAGGGGGCCAGGCAAGTGAGACAGGCCCAGTCAAAATGAAGGGCTTCAACACAAACATTGCAACGCCCAAGCCCAGTTAACTGGCACTGCTCAACAACTGGACCTAAGCAATCAAATGAGACAAATAGCTTTATAAACAGGAAAAGAAAAGCCATTAGACTGACCCCTTTTCACTGTAAACCCCACCCAACAGAAACACACTATGTACAAAAGAGACGGCATTGTCTGCATGTGTGGCATGCTGTGCGTTAGTGACCAAGTGCAGAAGAATGGAAGTGAATTTCAAAGCAATCTAATTGCCCAGACTGCTGTTCGGACCCGAGCTTCCAGCTTCCTAGACCATCATTAGAAATCGCCAATTTTACATAAGAACATAAGAAATAGGAGAAGGAGTAGGCCATCTGGCCCTTCGAGTCTGCCCTGCCATTCAATAAGATCATGGCTGATCTGTCGTGGCTCAGTTCCACATTCCGGCCCTCTCCCCATAACCCTTAATCCCCTCTCTTATCAAAAACCCATCAATCCGCTTCTTGAAAATATTTAGCGAGGCAGCCTCCACCACTTCAACGGGTAGAGAATTCCAGAGATTCACCACCCTTTGAGTGAAGAAGTTCCTCCTCAACTCCGTTCTAAAATGCCCCCCCTTTATCTTGAGGCTGTGCCCCCTAGTCCTACTGTCTTTTTTGAGCGGGAAGACTCTCTCCACCTCTATCCTATCCATCCCATTCATCATCTTATACATCTCAATGAGATCTCCCCTCATTCTTCTAAACTCCAACGAGTACAAGCCAAGTTTATTCATCCTCTCCTCATAGCTCAACCCCCTCAACTCCGGTATCAGCCTAGTAAACCTCCTCTGCACTCCCTCCAAGGCCAAAATATCTTTGCGCAGGTGCGGCGCCCAAAACTGCACACAGTACTCCAGCTGCGGCCTCACCAATGCCCTATACAGCCGCAGCAAGACCTCCCTACTTTTATATTCAATCCCCCTTCGCTATGAAGGCCAGCATCCCATTCACCTTCCGGACCACCTGCTGCACCTGCAAGCTGAGTTTTTGCGACTCATGCACAAGGACCCCGAGGTCCCTCTGCACCGTCGCCTGCTGCAGTTTTTCGCCACGTAAGTAATAGTCCTTCCTACCATTCTTCCTTCCAAAGTGGACCACCTCACACTTGCCAACATTAAATTCCATTTGCCATTTCCTGGCCCATTTGCCCAGCCTATCTAGATCCTTCTGCAGACTCTCCATACCCTCCGCACAATTTGCCGTTTCTTGCTCACCCCAACTCATATGGCTGTGCACAGTGTTATCAATGTGTCATGATGGCACAGTGGTTAGCAGTGTTGCCTTACAGCGCCACGGACCCGGATTCAACTCGCGGCCTTGGGTCACTGCCTATGTGGGGTCTGCAGGTTCTGTCCATGTCTGTGTGGGTTTTCACCGGGTACTCCAGTTTCTTCCCACAGTCCAAAAGACGTGCAGGTTAGGTAGACTGGCTATGCTAACCTGTTCTCTAATGTCATGGGGATTAGCTAGGGTAAATGAATAGGTTTATGGGGATATGGTCTGGGTGGGATTAGTGCAGACTTGATGGGCCGAATAGTTTCTTTCTTCACTGGAGGACCTCTATGATTGTCTTGCTCAAATCTAGCCTGCCACGCCATAATACTGGAATACAGGATTAGAGACTCTGTGTGTGTCACTGTATAACATTGGGATACCGTATTAGACTGTGTGTCACAATATAACACTGGGATACAGTATTAGAGAGTGTGTGTGTGTGTCACTGCATAACACTGGGATACAGTATTAGAGATTGTGTGTGTGTCACTGTATAACTTTGGGGTACAGTATTAGAGAGTATGTGTGTGGCTGTATAACACTGGCATACAGTATTAGAGACTGTGTGTGTCACTGTATAACACTGGGATACAGCATTAGAGAGTGTGTCTCACTGTATAACACTGGGATACAGCAATAGAGAGTGTGTCTCACTGTATAACACTGGGATACAGTATTAGAGACTGTGTGTGTCACTGTATAACACTGCGATACAGTATTAGATTGAGTGTCACTGTATGACACTGAGATACAGTATTAAAGAGAGTGTGTGTGGCTGTATAACACTGGCATACAGTATTAGAGACTGTGTGCCACTGTATAACACTCGGATACAGTATTAGAGAGTATGTGTCACTGTATAACACTGGGATACAATATTAGAAAGTGTGTATGCCATTATATAACACTGGGATACAGTATTAGAGCATGTGTCACTGTATAACACTGGGATACAGGATTAGAGAGAGTGTGTCACTGTATAACACTTGGATACAGTAGTAGAGAGTGTGTCACTGTATAACACTAGAATACAGTATTAGAGACGGTGTCACTGTTTTACAGTGGGGTAGAGTATTAGAGAGAGAGTGTGTCGCTGTATAACACTGGGATACAGTATTAGAGTGTGTGTCACTGTCTAACACTGGTATATAGTATTGGAGAGTGTGTCACTGTATAACACTGGAATACAATATTAGTGTGTGTGTCACTATATAACACTGGGATATAGTTTTAGAGAGCCTGTGTGTCACTGTTTTACACTGGGTTACAGTATTAGAGAGAGTCTGTGTCACTGTATAACATTGGGATACAGTATTAGATAAAGTGTCACTATATGACACTGGAATAGTATCAGAGAGAGTGTGTGTCACTGTATAATACTGTATCCCAATGTTAGCGTGTGTGTGTGTCACTGTATAACACTGGGATACAGTATTAGAGAAAGTGGATGTCACCGTATAACACGGGGATACAGTATTAGAAAGTGTGTCACTATATAACACCAGAACAGTATTCGAGAGAGTGTGTGTCACTGTAACACTGGGATACGGTATTAGAGACTGTTTGTGTGTCAATGTATAATACGGGGATACAGTATTAGAGAGTGTGTCACTGTATAACACCAGAACAGTATAAGAGAGAGTGTGTGTGTCACTGTATAACACTGGGATACAGTATTAGAGAGAGTGGATGTCACCGTATAACACTGGGATACAGTATTAGAAAGTGTGTCACTATATAACACCAGAACAGTATTCGAGAGAGTGTGTGTCACTGTAACACTGGGATACGGTATTAGAGACTGTTTGTGTGTCAATGTATAATACGGGGATACAGTATTAGAGAGTGTGTCACTGTATAACACCAGAACAGTATAAGAGAGAGTGTGTGTGTCACTGTATAACACTGGGATACAGTATTAGAGAGAGTGGATGTCACCGTATAACACTGGGATACAGTATTAGAAAGTGTGTCACTATATAACACCAGAACAGTATTCGAGAGAGTGTGTGTCACTGTAACACTGGGATACGGTATTAGAGACTGTTTGTGTGTCAATGTATAATACGGGGATACAGTATTAGAGAGAGTGTGTGTCACTGTATAATATGGGGATACAGTATTAGAGAGTGTGTGTCACTGTATAATATGGGGATACAGTATTAGAGAGTGTGTGTCACTGGAGACACTGGGATATAGTGTTAGAGACTGTGTGTGTGCCACTGTATAACACTGTACAATATTAGAGAGAGTGTGTCACTGTATAACACTGGGATACAGTATTAGAGTGTGTGTGTCACTGTATAACATTGGGATACAGTATTAGGGAGCGTGTGTGTCACTGTATAACACTGGGATACAGTATTAGAGAGTGTGTCACTGTATAACACCAGAACAGTATAAGAGAGAGTGTGTGTGTCACTGAATAACACTGGGATACAGTATTAGAGAGAGTGTGTCACTGTATAACACTGGGATACAGTATTAGAGAGTGTGTGTGTGTCACTGTATAACACTGGGATACAGTATTAGAGAGAGTGTGTCACTGTGTAACCCTGGGATATAGTATTGGAGAGAGCGTGTCACTGTATAACACTGGGATACAGTATTAGAGAGTGTGTGTCACTGTATAACACTGGGATACAGTATTAGAGAGAGTGTGTGTCACTGTATAACACTGGGATACAGTATTAGAGTGTGTCACTGTATAACACTGGGATACAGTATTAGAGAGAGTGTGTGTCACTGTATAACACTGGGATATAGTATTGGAGAGAGTGTCTGTCACTGTATAACACTGGGATACAGTATTAGAGAGAGTGTGTGTCACTGTATAACACTGGGATACAGTATTAGAGAGAGTGTGTGTCACTGTATAACACTGGGATACAGTATTAGAGTGTGTCACTGTATAACACTGGGATACAGTATTAGAGAGAGTGTGTATCACTGTATAACACTGGGATATAGTATTGGAGAGAGTGTCTGTCACTGTATAACACTGGGATATAGTACTGGAGAGAGTGTGACACTGTGTAACGTGTGTGTATTACTTTGTTGTAGCTCATGCAAAATCAGAGGAATTCCTGAAATAACAATCCGTGGAAATAGGCCATTCTGCCGTTGATGCCTATTCTGGCTTGTTAAATTAATTTTCCAACTATCATCAGTACTTTAAGTGACCAACTCTGAAATGATGATATAATTGTCTCCAATCCGCATTGGAACTCCCGACAAATACGTAAGGAAGTCTTTCCTCACTTTACCTCTCATTCTTTTCCCATTTCCCTGTCAAATCTCGACCACTGGAAGCAGTTTATCCTGACTATCTCCAGCAAACAGCCTGCTCAAGAACAATCTTCTCAAACATGTCCTGCCACCTGAAAAGTTTTGCGTACACCCAGGTCCTCTTGTGCTTTCCCCTCTTGAACATTGTACCATCTAGACTAGAACGTGGGACAGCACGGTGGTTAGCACTGCTGCCTCACAGCACTAGGGACCCGGGTTCAATTCTGGCCTTGGGGTCACTGCCTGTGCGGAGTCTGCATGTTCTCCCCGTGCCTGCATGGGTTTCCTCCGGACACTCCGCTTTTCTTCCACAATCCAAAGATATGCGGGTTAGGTGGATTGGCCATGATAAATTGCCCTTAGTGTCAGGGGGATTAGCAGCCCCCCCGCCCCACCCTCCCAACCCCCGCCCCACCCCGCCCCCCCCCGCCCCACCCCCCCCCCCACCCCCCCCCGCCCCAACGCCCCCCCCCGCCCCCCCGCCCGCCCCCCCACCCCCCCCCCCCCCCCCCCCCACCCCACACCCCCGCCCCGAGGTTCGTACGATCTCTCCCAAGGCCAATGGAGAACGCCGGTCTCAGAGCCTCGCACACTCCCGGAATCAGTGTGGTCGTAAAATCCAACCCAATGTGTTCAGCAGCATTACTAAGATATCTCAAGCCAACGAGAGACAGGGCCTGATTCAACATTCATTCTTATCTCTGCTACATTCACAAAGTCAGCTCTGGGCTTTGATGGCGTTTGGGCTGAGGAGTTACCCCTTACCTGCTGATTTTGGGGTAAACTTTTCCCTGTGGGCAGCGCAAACAGCCAATAACCGGTAACCGAGGTCCAAATCAAACCCTTGCTGGGTGGATACACGGCTCACCACCTGGAACAGAGAGAAGCAGAACAGATTAACACCTGACCAGAAACTCAGCTGGACCCAGCCATATAAATACTGTGGCCACCAGAGCAGGTCAGAGGCTGGGAATCCTGGGAGTATAACTCACCTCCTGACTTCTCCGAATGTCTGTCCAACTCACAAGGCACAAGTCAGGAGTGTGACCATAGAACGGGTGGCACGGTGGCACAGTGGTTAGCATTGCTGCCTCACAGCGCCAGGGACCCGGGTTCGATTCCTGGCTTGAGTCACTGTCTGTGTGGAGTCTGCATGTTCTCATGGGTCTCCATTGGGTTTCCTCCAGGGGCTGCGGTTTCCTCCCACACTCCAAAGATGTGCAGGTTAGGTGGATTGGCCATGCTAAATTGCCCCTTAGTGTCCAAAGATGTGTGAAATAGGAGGGTCCACCGTGCTAAATTGCCCCTTAGTGTCGAGGTTAGGAGGATGAGTGGGATGTGTGGGATCCCACAGGGATCCCTCAGGGATAGGGCCTGAGTAAGATGCTCTGTCGGAGAGTCAATGCAGACTCAATGAACTGAATGACCTCCTTCTGCACTTGAGGGACTCTGAGATTCTGGATAGGAAGTGGAGCAATCCCTCTGTTACTGCTGTTAGGATGCGAGTGCTGTCTGTTATAAGTGCCGTATTTTTAAATCTACCTCTGCGCACTTAGCTTATTAACACTGGATCTTCCATTGGAGCTTGGGATGGAGAGCAGGTAGGCTAGCGATGAACATGCAGTAACACAGCAGGATGTCTTGTCTGGCCAACAGATCAGATCCATAATTCGAGGTTTCATGTATCATCAGAATTGACATTTTGTGGTTTGGATCTGGAGCTGTGAAAGGGCACAGAGGCAGTAACCCGGAGATACCGATCGCAAAGACAGAGGCTTTTCACTTGTCAGTCCAGTCAAGCCCTTGCCCCAGTGAGACATATGTTGCGGGCAGGTTAATTAGGAGATTTTCATGGTTAGAATTTAGACTGTGATTCACTCTGTGACCTTTTGAATGAGTCAACATTCTGAAACTCAGTCTGCCTCCTTTCATGATTCCCTATGCTGAGAGAGCTCCCACGTCACCAGCTGAAGCATGGTAGCTACGCCTCAGGGTGTCCCTGGCTAATGTTCTACCCTTAACTGCCTATTGGCACACACACGTCCACTGTACAGGAGGAAGCTTGTTCACAGAAGGTTGTAAAGGTAACCCCAGTAACTGGGACAGCATGGTGGCACAGTGGTTCGCACTGCTACCTCCTAGTGTCAGGCATCTGGGTTCAATTCCTCACTTGGGTCACTGTCTGTACAGAGTTTGCACATTTTCCCCATGTCTGCATACATTTCCTCCGGGTGCTCCGGTTTCCTCCCAGCGTCCGAAAGACTTGCTGGTTAAGTGGATTGGCCGTGCTAAATTGTCCCTTGGTGTCCAAAGAAGTGCAGGATAGGGGGGATTGGCCAGGCTAAATTGCCCCTTAGTGTCCAAAGATGTGCAGGTTAGGTGGATTGGCCATGCTACGTTGCCCCTTAATGGCCAAAGGGTCTGCATGTTCTCCCCATGTCTATGTGGGTTTCCTCCGGGGGCCCCGGTTTCCTCTCACAGTCTGAAAGACGTGCTGGTTAGGTGCTAAATTCTCCCCTAGTGTAATCTGAACAGGTGCCAGAGTGGGGTGACAAGGAGATTTTCACACTAACTTCATTGCAGTGTTAATGTAAGCCTACTTGTGACATTAATAAGTAAACCTTCAGCACAGAAACTAGTCACCAACCGTCCATCAGAAAAAGACCCATTGATGCCAACTGTTTGCTTCCTGTCTGCTAACCAACTTTCTACCCATCAAAAAATATTAGCCAGGACATGGGGGCAAACTAACTCTGGCTTCCTTCAGTATCTGTTAGGGAGACGAGATTGGGTAGAACGTCTTCTGGCAGTGCCAGCCTCAAGTTTTGTGCTGAGCTCTCTGAAGCGGGCGTGGAGTGGATAAATCTGTGACTGGCAGTGCCTACCACCGTACCTGCAGAGGGCATTGGGGAGGAGAGAACTTAGGTGCCCTCTGGCTAGCCCTACCAACCAACCCTGCCTGAGGAGGGTGGAGGTGCCTGGCACACAGCCAAGGAAAGAAGTTGGCTGGGTGACGATTCCAGATTGTTAAGTAAACCCCAGCTCGGCTAACAGGTTGGCAAACTCCAACCTTTCCAAGATTGCTGGGGGAACACCAAGCTGAGCGACTTTAGCTCTTTAAATGTCGGTCGTAACCTGGCTTCTGGTTGGCATTGATATTTACCTCAGCTGTAGACGCTTAACGCTGCTAATCAACCACCACCCCCACCCCTCCCTCCCTCCCTCCCCCCACCCCACCACCATTTACCTCACTGAAAACAGCCGATCCAACACAAAGTACAAAGAACAGTCCAGCATAAGACAGGCCCTTCAGCCTCTCCAAGCCCGTGCCAATCATGATGCCCAAACTAAACTAAAACAAAAATCTTCTGTCCTTACTCGGTCCATATCCCTTCATTCGCTGCCTATTCATAGACCCATCCAGATGTCTCTTAAATATTGCTAATGTACCTGCTTCCACCACCTCCTCTGGCAGCGTGGCGTTCCAGGCACCTAACCTGCACATCTTTGGAAACTACGGGGTAATTTAGCATGGCCAATCTACTGAATCTGCACATCTTTGGACACTAAGTGGCAACTTAGCATGGCCAATCCACCTAACCTGCACATCTTTAGACATTAAGGAGCAATTTAGCATAGCTAAATTGTTCATGATCAGATTGTCAGTCTTTCCTGCACAGTGATGGGAGGTGGGAAGAGTGGAAAGGAATCCTGTCATCCATGTGATAGAAAGCACATTGGAGCCTCTGCCATCGCTGTCCATATAGAACATAGAACATTACAGCACAAACAGGCCCTTCGGCCCTCGAGTTGCGCCGATCGCATCAACCCCACCAATCTATAGACCTATCTATAACCCCCAATCCCATTAAACCCCATATATTCATCCAGAAGTCTTTTAAAAGACCCCAGCGAGTTCGCCTCCACCACCGACGACGGCAGCCGATTCCAATCACTCACCACCCTCTGAGTGAAAAACTTACCCCTAACATCACCTCTGTACTTCCCTCCCCGCACCTTAAATCTGTGTCCTCTCGTAGCGACCATTTCAACCCGGGGAAATAGCCTCTGAGAGTCCACCCCATCTATTCCTCTCAACATTTTATAAACTTCTATCAGGTCGCCTCTCAACCTTCGCCTCTCCAGGGAAAAGAGTCCCAGCTCCCTCAACCTATCTTCATAAGGCATGCCTCCCAGTCCAGGCAACATCCTTGTAAATCTCCTCTGCACCCTTTCAATAGCTTCTACGTCTTTCCTATAGTGAGGCGACCAGAACTGCGCATAGTACTCCAAATGAGGCCTGACGAGGGTCCTGTAAAGTTGCAGCATTACCTCCCGACTCCTAAACTCAATCCCTCGATTAATGAAGGCCAGTACACCATACGCCTTCTTGACCACCTCCTCCACCTGCGAGGCCGATTTAAGAGTCCTGTGAACCCGGACCCCGAGATCCTTCTGCTCTTCAACGCTACTAAGACCCCTGCCCTTAATAGTGTACTCGTTCATCCCGTTGGTTCTGCCGAAATGGACGACTACACATTTATCCGCGTTGAAGTCCATCTGCCACTTCTCCGCCCATTCCTGCATCCTGTCTATGTCCTGCTGCAACTTTTGACATCCTTCCAGACCATCCACAACACCGCCGACCTTCGTGTCATCAGCGAACTTGCTAACCCATCCCTCCACTTCCTCATCCAGGTCATTTATGAAAATGACAAACAACAAGGGTCCCAGAACAGATCCTTGAGGCACTCCGCTGGTGACTGACCTCCATTCAGAAAAAGCCCCATCCACAACCACTCTCTGCCTTCTGCAGGCAAGCCAGTTCTGGATCCACAAGGCCAAAGGCCCTTGGATCCCATGCCCTCTCACCTTCTCAAGAAGTCTTGCATGGGGGACCTTATCAAAAGCCTTGCTGAAGTCCATGTACACTACGTCCACGGCACTTCCTTCGTCAATGTGTTCAGTCACATTATCGAAGAACTCAACTAGGCTCGTAAGGCACGACCTGCCCTTGACAAATCCATGCGGACTATTCCTGATCATGTCAAACCTCTCCAAATGCTCGTAAAATATCTCCAGACTACAACATCTCAGAATCCTATAATACACCAGCACTAAACACCACTCTTCAAACTCTTTAATCGTCTATCAAAGTGTTCAGAAAATAGCTACAAAGATTAATCAGAGACAATATTGTAGCGCTCCTGTAAATGAGGCAAGCTTTCAGACAAGGCTTGTAACTTCAGGTACATTTTGGTCTCGTTCAGACCCAGCCCTGTTTGTGTGCGAGACAGCAGCAGAGATAGGACCAGGTGTCCACGTGGAAGCCGGTCACAGGTCACTGGGAAGCCGGGCCCAGGTCACAGGTCGCTGGGAAGCCGGGCCCAGGTCACAGGTCGCTGGGAAGCCGGGCCCAGGTCACAGGTCACTGGGAAGCCGGGCCCAGGTCACAGGTCACTGGGAAGCCGGGCCCAGGTCACAAGGAAGCTAAGCTCAGGTCAGAGGTTATTGGGAAGATAGGCCCTGGGTGTATGTCTGTGGGATGGTGTTTTGACTTGGAACAACAGAGGTAGCTAGCTGTTAAATGATTATATTATGTCATGTTTAAGTCTTGTAATTGGTAGAAGTTATGCTCATTCTTTTTGTTATATTCTAACTGTGTTCTTAAATAAATTTGGTTTGGTAAAAATCCCCTCGTGGGTTACTTGAATCATACAACATTTTATGCTCAACAATGCGAAACTCAGGGTGCAGGCTAACTTCATAGAACACATCAGAGTTTCCAGCCTGGGGTTTAACACGTGGCAATGACCAGAACCTTGTGACTCAAGAGGCAACTGACACAGACATCCGTTCCAAGCTGAGCGATAAGTAGATTGTACGTACCGTCAAACATCCCATGAGACTCTGTTCGAAGGCTCTCTGAAAGGCCCGAGGATCCTCACACCAGTCTAGGAGCTCTTGCGCTGCAGTCTGGAAGCTGCCTGGGCTCTGGAGGTGCTGGTGGAAGAGGAGAAAGAGATCAGTTCACAACACAAATGGGAGGAAATAATTGTAGGTATGAAAAGAAGCACATGAAACAGGACTCCCACTTGGGATGGGAATCGGTGACTGCTACGCGGCCAGTTTCGCAATACAATCAGTTCAAAAAACTCGACATTGCAGAAGGAAGCCATGTCTGGTTTTTTTTCCTGTTTTATTCTTGAAAGAGGAGCAAGGTCTCCACCATTTTGAGGCACCGCCCCCCCTCCCGGCTGCCCCACCCCCACTGCCGCCCCCTGCCGCCACCCCCCCCCCCCCACCCCCGTGCACCCCCCCCACGGGGATGGAAAGGGAGTGGTGTTCAGGAGGCCAGGGTTAAGAGGAGCACAGAGATCTCAGAGGGTCATGGGGTCTGGAGGAGATACAGAGGGATGAGACCAGGGAGGGAATTGAAAGCAAGGATGAGAGCTTTTGAGTTGAGACAGATTATGATGCATAAAGAGTACACAGACTGCAATATCATATTGCAGGGCCAGCAATACTGTTGCCAAGGTTGTTTTTGAATTTTACCTAATCCATTTAAACTTGACATTTGAATAACAGCAGCCTATTAGAATTAAATTTGATGTTTTGGTAACCAGAGAACCAGTCCTATTGTGGGAATGCTGATATGTCATTGGAGACTGCATTCAGTTTCAGAGAGAAAGACAACTGCTCTTTCTCTCTCTCTCTGCCCTGGCAAATAGCTTTTAGCTCGAAGCCTCATCTGTATAGAAAAGGAACCAAAATGGAGATGGAGATTCCAGACAGAAGAGAAGAGACAAGGCCTTTATAGCGAGGGGGATAGAATATAAAAGTAGGGAGGTCTTGCTGCAACTGTTCAGGTGAGGCCGCAGCTGGAGTACTGTGTGCAGTTTTGGTCACTGCACTTGCGGAAGGATATATTGGCCTTGGAGAGAGTACAGAAGAGGTTTACTAGGCTGATACCGGAGATGAGGGGGTTGGAGTTGGAAGAGAGACTAAATAGACTGGGTCTGTACTTGTTGGAGTTTAGAAGGATGAGGGGGGAATCTTATAGAAACGTATAAGATAATGAAGGGGATGGATAGGGTAGAGGTGGAGAGATTCTTCCTGCTTGGAAAGGATAGCAGGACTAGAGGGCACAGCCTCAAGATAAGGGGGAGGGGGGCAGTTTAGAACAGAGTTGAGGAGGAACTTCTTCACTCAAAGGATGGTGAATCTCTGGAATTCTCTGCCCGTTGAAGTGGTGGAGGCTACCTCGCTAAATATATTTAAGTCACGGGTAGATAGGTTTCTGATAGACAAGGGAATTAAGGGTTAAGGGGAGAAAGCAGGAAAGTGGAACTGATCCACTTCAGATCAGCCGTGATCTTATTGAATGGCGGGGCAGGCTCGAGGGGCTAGATGGCCGACTCCTGCTCCTATTTCTTATGTTCTTATGTAAAAGATTCCAGAAGATAAAACCTGGTTGTAATTTAGAAAGTGACTAAAACTTTTATTTCTTTGTTAATAAATGAGAATTGGATTTATGGAACAGCATTCCGTTCGAATCTCCTACAGTGCAGAAGGAGGCCATTTGACACATCGAATCTACACCAACCACAATCCCACCCAAGCCCTATCCCCATGCATATACCGCGGCCAGTCTCCCTGACACTAGGGGACAATTTAGCATGGCCAATCCACCTAACCCGCAAGTCTTTCGGACCATGGGAAGAAACTGGAGCACCTGGAGGAGACCCACACAGACACAAGGAGAATGTGCAGACTCCACACACACAGTGACGTAAGTTGGGAATTGAACTCGGGTCCCTGGCATTGTAAGGCAGCAGTGCCAACCACTGTGCCACCATGTTCACTGTTAGTCAGATAAATAAGGTGTTACTTGTTGATTTTATGGAGAGTGTCTCGGGAAGTTATTTTGATTTAGCCAGTTAAACTTGCTGAAGCGCAGATCACACTGCTTCACACTCACTTTGACAGATTATGAGGCGTGGTACTCTTCACTGAATGGTTAAGGGTTAGTTCTCAGAGGGGAGGTGGGGGGAGATATACCTTGCTTTATAACAGGGATGTATTTAATATCATAACCCTGAGTGGGATTGAGAGAGAGAGAGAGAGAGAGAATGAGTGTGTGTGTGTGTGTGTGTGTGAGAGAGAGAGCGTGTGTGTGTGAGAGAGAGAGAGAGCGTGTGTGTGTGAGAGAGAGAGAGAGCGTGTGTGTGTGAGAGAGAGAGAGCGTGTGTGTGAGAGAGAGAGAGTGTGTGTGTGTGAGAGAGAGAGCATGTGTGTGTGAGAGAGAGCGTGTGTGTGAGAGAGAGAGAGCGTGTGTGTGAGAGAGAGAGAGCGTGTGTGTGTGCGTGTGAGAGAGAGAGAGAGAGAACATGTGTGTGTGTGTGTGTATATGTGTGTATGTGTGTGCGCGTGTGAGAGAGAGAGAGTGTGTGTGTGCATGTGAGAGAGAGAGAGCGCGAGAGCATGTGTGCGTGTGAGAGAGAGAGAGCGAGAGTGTGTGTGTGTGTGAGAGAGTGTTGTGTGTGAGAGAGTGTTGTGTGTGTGAGAGAGAGAGAGAGAGAGAGAGTGTTGTGTGTGTGAGAGAGAATGTTGTGTGTGTGAGAGAGAGAGAGAGTGTTGTGTATGTGAGAGAGAGATAGAGTGTTGTGTGTGTGAGAGAGAGAGAGTGTTGTGTGTGTGAGAGAGAGAGAGAGAGAGTGTTGTGTATGTGAGAGAGAGAGAGAGAGAGTGTTGTGTATGTGAGAGAGAGAGAGAGTGTTGTGTGTGTGAGAGAGAGAGAGTTGTGTGTGTGAGAGAGAGAGATTGTTGTGTGTGTGAGAGAGAGAGAGTGTTGTGTGTGTGAGAGAGAGTGTTATGTGTGTGAGAGAGAGTGTTGTGTGTGTGAGAGAGAGTGTTGTGTGTGTGAGAGAGAGTGTTGTGTGTGTGAGAGAGAGTGTTGTGTGTGTGAGAGAGAGTGTTGTGTGTGTGAGAGAGTGTGTTGTGGTGTGAGAGAGAGTGTTGTGTGTGTGAGAGAGAGAGAGAGAGAGAGTGCTGTGTATGTGAGAGAGAGAGAGAGAGTGTTGTGTGCGTGTGAGAGAGAGAGAGTGTTGTGTGTGTGAGAGAGAGAGAGTTGTGTGTGTGAGAGAGAGAGAGTATTGTGTGTGTGAGAGAGAGAGAGTGTTGTGTGTGTGAGAGAGAATGTTGTGTGTGTGAGAGAGAGAGAGAGTGTTGTGTATGTGAGAGAGAGATAGAGTGTTGTGTGTGTGAGAGAGAGTGTTGTGTGTGTGAGAGAGAGTGTTGTGTGTGTGAGAGAGAGTGTTGTGTGTGAGAGAGAGAGTGTTGTGTGTGTGAGAGAGAGAGAGTGTTGTGTGTGTGAGAGAGTGTTGTGTGTGTGAGAGAGTGTTGTGTGTGTGAGAGAGTGTTGTGTGTGTGAGAGAGTGTTATGTGTGTGAGAGAGTGTTGTGTGTGTGAGAGAGTGTTGTGTGTGTGAGAGAGAGTGTTGTGTGTGAGAGAGAGAGTGTTGTGTGTGTGAGAGAGAGTGTTGTGTGTGTGAGAGAGAGTGTTGTGGTGTGAGAAAGAGTGTTGTGTGTGAGAGAGAGTGTTGTGTGTGTGAGAGAGAGTGTTGTGTGTGAGAGAGAGAGTGTTGTGAGTGAGAGAGAGAGAGCGAGTGAGTGTGTGTGTGTGACAGAGAGTGAGAGGGTGTGTGTGAGAGAGAGAGAGAGGGTGTGAGAGATAGAGAGGGTGTGTGAGAGAGGGTGTCTGAGAGAGTGTGTGTGGGAGAGAGTGTGTGGGTGAGAATGAGAATGTGTGAGTGCGTGCGTGCATGTGAGTGCGTGCGTGCGAGTGCGTGCGTGAGTGAGTGCGTGCGTGAGTGCGTGAGTGCATGAGTGAGTATGTGTGAGTGAGTGAGTGAGTATGTGGGAGTGAGTATGTGAGAGTGAGTATGTGAGAATGAGTATGTGAGAGTGAATATGTGAGAGTGAGTGAGTGAGTATGTGCGTGCGAGTGAGTCAAGAGCAGTGCAGGTTTGAATCCAGGCCCACACATCCATCCAACAATGCTGGGTGTTACCATGGGAACAGTTTGTCCGGCTCTGTGCCTCCCAGCAGAGTTTAGAGGAAAAAAACAATGAACCCTGTCCAGATCCAAGTTAAACGCTGATTTTTAACCCTGTAATTACCCAGCAGATAGCCATGCTGTGAACAAATTAACTTCATCAGAGACCCTGGAGCTGAATACACAGCATCACCAGCTCCTGAGCTAAACACGGGGCAATTAATAAAAGAGAGGGGAACTGAATAAAGACCACTACGTTCCTGCCACAATCATTCTTCTGCACTGCATGGTGGCACAGTGGTTAGCGCAGCTGTCTCGCAGCACCAGAGACCCGGTTTTGATTCCCGGCTTGGGCCACTGTCTGTGATGAGTTTGCACATTCTCCTCGTGTCTGCATAGGTTTCCTCTGGGTGCTCCAGTTTCTTCCCATAGTCTGAAAGTTTTGCTGGTTAGGTGTGAAATTCTCCCTCGGTGTCCCCGAGCAGGCGCCAGAGTGTGGCGACTCGGGGATTTTCACAGTAACTTCATTGCAGCGTTAATGTGAGCCTACTTGTGACACTAATAAAACTTAAAGTTTCGAAATGATTGGCAAAGGATGCAAATGGGAGGTGAGAAAGAGCTTTTACACACAGCAGCTGGGTTTGAATATTTTGCCTGGAACCTCAGCTAATTTCTGGGGGACCCCGGGTTCGAATCCCACCGCAGCAGATGGTGGAACATGAATCCAATGAAACAAAATCTGGAATTAAGAATTTACTGATGACCGTGGAACCATTGTCGGAAAAACCCATCTGGTTCCCTTTAGGGAAGGAAATCTGCCGTCCTTACCCAGTCTGGCCTACACGTGACTCCAGAGCCACAGCAATGTGGTTGACTCTCAACTGCCCTCCAAGGGCAACTATGGATGGGCAATAAATACTGGGCCCAGCCAGTGACACCCATGTCCCATGGATGAATGAAAAAAAATCACAAAGGAATCTCCTCGGACACCCAGATCTTTACCTGCTTAATACACTGCAGTCGATCATTGGTCTGTTGGATGTGTCTGTTCATGGAAGTCAGTGTATTCATCCTGGTAGAATGTCACTCGCCACTACCCTCGTGCCATCAATTTTTCTTCCCACGTACTTAGGCCCGGATGCCAGCCTAAAACAAAATCAGAGCTGCAGATTACCCTCGGTGCATCTCAGCCTCGCCAGAAGAACAAAAAGTCTTTGAGTCCCGCCCCTGAGCCAATTAGAAGGAGGAATGTAGACACTAGAAGCAAGGGGAGGCCACTCAGCCCTCCAAGCGTGCTCCGCCATTCATTGTGATCATGGCCGATCATCATAATGACTTTAATCAGGCAATTGAGGTGGGCCTGTTAGAATAGGAACTCCCTGATTAAGGGCCAAATTGATGGGCCAGTCAGGGAGCCTCTTGCTTTGTACTTAACCAGGCGCGCCAATTCCTCTGGCATCCCTAGTGTAGACTGAGAACTGAAAATACACTGTATGCTGTTGCCAGACTTGTAAATATAGGGATTTTGGTGAAGTGACATCTGCCTCCGAGGACTTATTACAATCATCAAATTCAATATTGTAACTTTCCCCCCACTTCGAACCCAGGTCCTTGGTGCTGTGAGGCCATCATGCCGCCCCAAGAGAGGCGCAGAGGCAAAGGAACAGGAGCAAGATTAGGCCATTCGGCCCCTCGACCCTGCTCGGCCATTCATTGATATCAAGACCAATGTAGTGGTGGCTTTAAATCCTGTTCCTGTCCTCCATCCTGCTTCCCCTCACCCTCCCCAACAACTCTCCAATCCCTACAATCACAATGCAGTGTAGGCATTTCACATGCTCAGCAATGCCCTGAAGTCAAACCCCAACAGCCACCCGTAACATAGGTGTTCCCCAGAGGTTGGTTACAGGAAGGAATGGGTGGAGACCATTCAGTGCCTCAGGCCTGCTCCTCCACACAATATGATCATAACCTTTGATTCCCTTGTTGAGTAAAATGTTAGAAGTTGGCATTAAAAAGATAGTGTTTTTTCCATACTTACAGTTTAAAAAAAAGTTTTAAAAAAATGTAGCTGCATATGGTGCTAGTACACAGACTGAAACATTTTTGTCAAGAGGCCAAGCAGTAGTGTTGCCAAGACACTATTTATTGAATTTTAGCTAATCGGTTTGAATTAAGCACTTTGATACCAAGCACCTATTGAATTTGAAATCAACGTTTTGGTAACCTGAGACCCAATCATATTAATAGGGAATGTGGATATGTCATCACAGGTATAAAAGACAGGGAGGGAGGGGGGCAGTGGCACAAACTGGAAGAGCGTCTGCCAACTGTGGCTGCCCACAGCTCTGCAGATAAAGATTGTTGAGTCTCTCATAGCTATATTTATGTCTTAAAAGAAAGCTTCATCTTGATCATGAAGATCGCAAAGAAGAAAGAAGGCAGAATATTCTAGAAGACAACAAACCTGGTTGTAATTTGGAGAGTGACTAAAAATTCATTTTTTTTGGTTAATAAGTGGGAATTGTATTTATCTAACCAGCATTCCATCAGAATCGTGTTTTATTGTGTTTGTTAATAGTTTAGTTAACCTGTTCACTGTTAGTTAGAGAAATAAAATGTTACTTGTTGATTTGAGAGAGAATGTCAGGCAGTAATTTTGATTTAGCCACT
Source organism: Prionace glauca (assembly GCA_037974335.1). Classification (NCBI taxonomy): domain Eukaryota; kingdom Metazoa; phylum Chordata; class Chondrichthyes; order Carcharhiniformes; family Carcharhinidae; genus Prionace; species Prionace glauca. Next base: position 18,204,211 of record CM075751.1, on the reverse strand, counting down.
AGGAGTTGTTGAAGCGCAGATTGTCCCACTTCACACTCACTGTAACAGATTATGAGGCGTGTTATTCCTCATTGAGTAGTGAGGCGTTCGCTCTCAGAGAGAGTATTAACCTCTCCTTTGTAACATTTCTCCATCAAAAACCTCTCTGACTCAGTTTTGTGAATATTTCATGACTGACCCCCCCACTCCCACCACCGCCCACCCCTGCACCTGTCCCCCAACAACCTCCTCCCCAGCTCTCTGGGTGACAGAATTCCACACACTAACCACCCTCTGAGGGAAGAAAACCTTCAATGGGAGACACTTATTTTGAAACTGTGCCCGAAGACCCTCCCCTTCATGCACAATCCATCTCCCTTAAGGGTAAACATTCCCTCAGCATCCTCTCTGTCAAACCCCCTTCATAGAGTTCCTCTCAATTTTCTAATGACAGATTCTGAGAGGGGGGGTTGGACAGGGTTGATGCTGAGGTATCGTTCCTCAAAACACCAGGAACCGGGTTCAGTTCCCAGATTGTCTGTGCAGAGTCCGATTTAATTTATTGTCAAATGTATTGGGATACAGTGAAAAGTATTGTTTGATTTATTATTATCACATGTACTGGGATACAGTGAAAAGTATTGTTTGATTTATTATTGTCATATGTATTGGGATACAGTGAAAAGTATTGTTTGATTTATTATTGTCATATGTATTGGGATACAGTGAAAAGTATTGTTTGATTTATTATTGTCATATGTATTGGGATACAGTGAAAAGTATTGTTTGATTTATTATTGTCCCGTGTACTGGGATACAGTGAAAAGTATTGTTTGATTTATTATTGTCACGTGTACTGGAATACAGTGAAAAGTATTGTTTGATTTATTATTGTCACGTGTACTGGGATACAGTGAAAAGTATTGTTTGATTTATTATTGTCACGTGTACTGGGATACAGTGAAAAGTATTGTTTGATTTATTATTGTCACATGTACTGGGATACAGTGAAAAGTATTGTTTGATTTATTATTGTCACGTGTACTGGAATACAGTGAAAAGTATTGTTTGATTTATTATTGTCACGTGTATTGGGATACAGTGAAAAGTATTGTTTGATTTATTATTGTCACGTGTACTGGGATACAGTGAAAAGTATTGTTTGATTTATTACTGTCACATGTACCGGGATACAGTGAAAAGTATTGTTTGATTTATTATTGTCACGTGTACTGGGATACAGTGAAAAGTATTGTTTGATTTATTATTGTCACGTGTATTGGGATACAGTGAAAAGTATTGTTTGATTTATTATTGTCACGTGTATTGGAATACAGTGAAAAGTATTGTTTGATTTATTACTGTGTATTGGGATACAGTGAAAAGTGTTGTTTGATTTATTATTGTCACGTGTATTGGGATACAGTGAAAAGTATTGTTTGATTTATTACTGTGTATTGGGATACAGTGAAATGTATTGTTTGATTTATTATTGTCATGTGTTCTGGGATACAGTGAAAAGTATTGTTTGATTTATTATTGTCACGCGTATTGGGATACAGTGAAAAGTATTGTTTGATTTATTATTGTCATATGTATTGGGATACAGTGAAAAGTATTGTTTGATTTATTACTGTGTATTGGGTTACAGTGAAAAGTATTGTTTGATTTATTATTGTCACGTGTACTGGGATACAGTGAAAAGTATTGTTTGATTTATTATTGTCACATGTACTGGGATACAGTGAAAAGTATTGTTTGATTTATTATTGTCACGTGTACTGGGATACAGTGAAAAGTATTGTTTGATTTATTATTGTCACATGTACTGGGATACAGTGAAAAGTATTGTTTGATTTATTATTGTCATATGTATTGGGATACAGTGAAAAGTATTGTTTGATTTATTATTGTCACGTGTATTGGGATACAGTGAAAAGTATTGTTTGATTTATTATTGTCACGTGTACTGGGATACAGTGAAAAGTATTGTTTGATTTATTATTGTCATGTGTACTGGGATACAGTGAAAAGTGTTTCTTATGCACTATACAGAGAAAACATCCTGTTCATAGAGAAGGAAAGGAGAGGGTGCAGAATGTAGTGTTACAGTCATTGACATGACAGTGACAAGTATTGAATTGCGATAAAGGTGCAAATAATCCTAATTCGTAACATAGGCACAGAGCGTCTTTCAGACTGTAAGAGGAAACTGGAGCACCTAGAGGAAACCCATGCTGAAACGGGGAGGACGTGCAGACTCCGCACAGACAGTGACCCGAGGCTGAATTGAACCCGGGTTGTTGGCGCTGTGAAGCAGCAGTGTTAACCACTGTGCCACCCATTTTTTCATGAATGTTACTTAACCACACCCACACCCCCCCCCCTCCCCCACCAACTCCCGACTCCTCTACTGAATGTGTGCACAGGTCTTGTGTATTTTCCCATTTAGAAAATAGGCTATGCTTCCATTCCTCTTTCCAAAGTCCATAACCTCACCTTTCCCACACTGTATTCCATCTGCCACTTCTTTGCCCACTCTCCTAACCTGTCCAAGTCCTTCTGCAGCCCCCCTACTTCCTCAATACTACCTGTCCTTCTACGTAGCTTGTATCATCTGCAAACTTAGCACCAGTGCATTCAATTCCTCCCTCCAAATCGTTAATTTATATTGTGAAGAGTTGTGGTCCCAGCACTGAGCCCTCAGGCAGACCACTAGTCACTGCTGCCATCTGAACAAAACCCCTTTATCCCCACACCCTGCCTTCTGCCAGTCAGCCAATCCTCTATCCATGCCAGGATCTTACCCTCAACATCGTGGGTTCTTAACTTATTTAACAGTCTCCTTGTCAAGGCGGTGCCTTGTCAAAGGCCTTCTGGAAATCCAAATAAATAATGTCCACTGGTTCTCCTTTATCTAACTTCCTTGATAGGTCCTCAAAGAACTCTAACAGATTTGTCAGACATGACCTCCCCTTGACAAAGTGGTGCTGACTCAGTCCTATTTTACCATGCACTTCCAAGTATTCTGTGATCTCATCTTTAATAATGGACTCTAAGATCTTGCCAGTCTATAATTTCCTGTCTGCTTCCTCCCTCCCTTCTTAAACAGCGCTGTTACATTTTGCTGCTTTCCAGTCCTCCGGTACCCTCCCGAAAGATCACCACCAATGCCTCCACAATTTCCTCAACCATCTCTTTTAGAACCCTCGGGTGTAGTTCATCCGGTCCAGATGATTTATCCACCTTCAGACCTTTCAGTTTCCCCAGAACCTTCTCCTCAGTGATGGCCACTACACTCCCCTGTGCTCCCTGACTCTCCTGGAGCTCTGGCCTCCCGCTGGTGTCTTCCACTGTGAAGACTGACGCAAAGTAACTATTCAGTTCCTCTGCCATTGGTTTGTTTCCTGTTATTACTTCTCCAGCCTCATTTTCCAATGGATATTTTTGCCTCTCTCTTACCTTTTATACATTGAAATAAACTCTTCCTATCTCCTTTAAATTACTAGCTAGCTTATACTCATATTTCATCTTCACCCCCCCTTATTGCTTTTTTAGTTGTCCTCTGCTCGCAAAAGGCTTCCCACTAATCCTTGCCACTTTGTATGCTTTTTCTTGTGCTTTTATGCTGTCCGTGACTTCCCTCGTCAGCCATGGGTGCCTCGTCCTCCCCTTCTCCTTGGGAATGAATTCCTGTTGTGCCTCCTGAATAACTCTCAAAAACCCCTGCCGTTGCTGTTCCACTGCCTTCCCTGCTCGGCTCCCTTCCCAATCAAATCTGGCCAGTCTCAATCCCTCATGTCTTTGTAGTTACCTTTATTTAATTGTAATAGCGTTACATCTGACTCCAGCTCCTCCCTCTCAAACTGCAGGGTAAATTCTATCATATTGCGGTCACTGCTCCCTAAAGGTTCCTTCACCTTAAACTGTCTAAGAGGACATGGCGGGAGCGGGGAGAACGTGCCGACTCCACACAGACAGTGGCCCAAGCCGGGGAATCGAACCCTGGGTCCCTGGCACTGCGAGGCAGCAGTGTTAACCCACCGTGTCAGTGTGGGTTCCAAAGGTTCTCAATAACCAAACAGACCCCAGAGTGAGACGCGTTGCTGAGATACTGGGGGGGGGGCAGCGAGGAAGGGATATAAAACCGGTCAATCATACTGAAAGTAAACACTGTGCACAGAGAGAGAGGAGAAACAGCAAAATGGACAGCGAGATCTTGAGAAATAATCGCTGTCATTCAGAGTGTTTCTTTAAATGCGGGGACGTCCAGGAGCCAGAGCTTTCACTGGTAGACCCTTCACTGCTTTTATCTCTGTTTCAATCCGGCTGTGTCTGCTACAGAAACCCTGCAGAATATTTGCTGTTTGTTGGTGCTGTTGACCTTGGCTGGTGATACAAGCACCTCCCACAGCCGATTGTTACCCACACACACGAAGAAGAGCAGCTCTGATTGAATCCAGTCCGTATCAGCGACGCTCCCATTGTACCCAGTCTCAATGTCTGTGCGTAGTTATCTCTGTCAGCTGCCCAATGTCATTCAGAACACATCATGCACAGAACACTTGTGTCTGTCTTTGCCTGTGTGTGTGTGTCTCTGCCTTTATATATATTTGCATATGTCTGTCTTTGCATGCGTGTCTGTCCTTGCGTGTGTGCGTGTGCCCGTCTTTGCGTGTGCATGTGCCTGTCTTTGCGTACATCTGCGTGCATCTCTACCTGTGTTTCTGCGTGTGTTGTGTGCGTGTGTGTGTGTTGTGTGCATGTGTGTGCACACAAACAACACAGACACGTGTGCATATATACAAACACACATATACATGTGCACACACAGGCATGGGCATGCAAGCGCACACACACACACGCACACACACAACATACATGGTGACACATGGAGATACACACAGACAAAGAGACACACACGCAAAGTCAGGCAGACACACATACACAAAGACAAACACACACATAGACGTGCAAAGACAGACATACGTGCAAAGACACACGCACATGCAAAGACAGACGTACATGCAAAGACAGACACACACACACACACATGCAAAGACAGACACACACACACACATGCGCGCAAGGACAGACACAAATGCAAGGACAGACTGACACAGGCACACGCGCGCAAAGACTGACACAGGCACACGCGCGCAAAGACTGACACAGGCACACGCGCGCAAAGACTGACACAGGCACACGCGCGCAAAGACTGACACAGGCACACGCGCGCAAAGACTGACACAGGCACACGCGCGCAAAGACTGACACAGGCACACGCGCGCAAAGACTGACACAGGCACACGCGCGCAAAGACTGACACAGGCACACGCGCGCAAAGACTGACACAGGCACACGCGCGCAAAGACTGACACAGGCACACGGGCGCAAAGACTGACACAGGCACACGCGCGCAAAGACTGACACAGGCACACGCGCGCAAAGACTGACACAGGCACACGCGCGCAAAGACTGACACACACACACGCAAACACTGACACACACACGCGCAAAGACTGACACACACATGCAAGACATAATACAGACACATACAATATGCACAGACACACAAAATCACACACAGTGCTAAGAATTAATCTACAAACATGTATGTTGCATGTATTTTCATGTGGAGGAAGATTTTGCTGGAATTTGAGAGGATTAAGGATTTCTCTCTCTGGGTGGGGTGCGCAGGATGGTGATTTGCCCCCTCCCCAGCTGCCCTCACTCACAAATTGACCCCGCCCTAGCAACCGGTGCCTTTCTCAAGATTTATCCTCTGCACTGGCCTCAGCGAGGTTGCTATAGAAACCAGAGCGACATCTCGCTCCCAAATCAATGCAGACAGCAGCCACAGGCTCCTGCCGCAGTCATTAAGCTCATTTCTGTTAACCTGCACTGTGTGATTACAAAGAATGAGTATATATCCCTCGGCGCTGCAGCATTTTATCTGACGCCACGGCTGAACTAACAATTTGGGCTGATTCACAAGCCCGGGAGATTAAACATCAGCCAGCACATTTGATTATCCTTCGCAAAGTACAGCACACCTCCCGTCAACCTCGAGTCATTGAGGTTTACAGCATGGAAACAGGCTCTTCAGCCCAACTTGTCCATGCCGCCCTTTTTCTCTAACCACTAAGCTAGTCCCAATTGCCCACGTTTGGCTCATATCCCTCTGTACCCATGTAACTTTCCAAATGCTTTTCAAAATACAAAATTGTATCCGCCTCTACTAATGCCTCTGGCAGCTCGTTCCAGACACTCCTTACCCTCTGAGTGAAAAAATTGCCCCTCTGGACCCTTTTGTATCTCACACCTTAAACCTATGTCCTCTAGTTTTAGACTCCCCTATCTTTAGGGAAAGGTATTGACTATCTAGCTGATCTATGCCCCTCATTATTTTATAGACCTCTATAAGATCACCCCTCAGCGTCCTCCACTCCAGGGAAATAAGTCCCAGTCTATCCAGTCTCTCCTTATAACTCAAACCATCAAGTCCAGTAGCATCCTAGTAAATCTTTTCTGCACTCCTTCTAGTTTAATAATATCCTTTCTCTAATAGGGTGACCAGAACTGTACACAGTATTCCAAGTGTGGCCTTACCAATGTCTTGTACAACTTCAAAAAGACATCCTAACTCCTGTATGCAATGTTCTGACCAATGAAACCAAGCATGCCGAATGCCTTCTTCACCACTCTGTCCACCTGTGACTCCACTTTCAAAGAGCTATGAACCTGTACCCCCAGATCTCTTTGTTCTGTAACTCTCCCTGATGCCCTACTATTGACGAGTAATTCCTGCCCTGATTTGATCGACCAAAATACATTACCTAGCATTTATCCAAATTAACTCCATGAAAAAACTGCCCCTCTGGACCCATTTGTATCTCTCCCCTCTCATCTTAAACCCCTGTCCTCTAGTTTTAGACTCCCCTTCCTTTGGGAAAAGATGTTGAGGAGGGGGGGTTGAGGAACAAGAGGTAACGAGAGGTCACCTTTCTTTTCCCAATGGAACTCCATGTGCTTCATTCGTATTTCACTCAGGGCAGGACCAAAGTGCACGCCTGGGTGGGCCAGGACGGTAACAATACGTGGGGTTACAGGGATACTGTGGGATTGTGGTCGGTGCAGGCTCAATGGGCCAAATGGCCTTCTGTACCATTGGAATTCTATGATACTAAGAGTGTGCAAGTGTGCAGAACAGATTCTGAACACGAGCACAGCTCTGACTGAGTACACATTCCCTCTGTAAGATTTTAAATGAGGATTTTTTTTCTATAAACCCCTTCTAAGCCACTCTGCACTAGTTGCCTCCTCCCTTGTGAAACATCAGCAAGGGTTAACCAAGATGTAGCTCTGTGTTGTGTGCGTGTTACCATCCTGGCCCACCCAGGCGTGCACTCTGGTCCTGCCCTGAGTGAAATACGCCCACAGCGAATGAAGCACATGAAGTTCCATTGGGAAAAGAAAGGTGACCTCTCGTCACCTCTTGTTCCTCAACCCCCCCTCCTCTCCTCCCTGTCTCACTGTGTCACAAAGCAACGCCCTGACGCAAACAGGAAAATCGCCCTGGTGACAGAGACGAGGGAGTGGAATGTCGTCCTCCTTTTTTTTTGAACTTGTTGCAGGCAAGCTCAGGAGTAACCGTGTTGCTCCCCTGACAAACAGAACCTCCACGACGAACGAGAGTCCTGTCCGAGGGATTCCAAAATCCTGCATCATTTCCCATTCCCGGGCCTTGCCTGGCTTGGGAATGTTCCAGAAAGCGACAGAATGAATTCCCGAGGTTTTAAGGCCTTTTAGCTTTGATGCTAATGTGCAGTTACTCCTGCACAGTAATATTCACCCATATGTCCAGGCAGTGGCTGGGTAAGACCACATTTACATGGTAAGTGGCTGAGTCTCTTGCCTCCGCCTGTGGCTAGCTTTTTCTATCCCAGCTTTTAGGGCGTCACGGTGGCACAGTGGTCAGCACTGCTGGCTCACAGCGCCAGGGATTTGGGTTTGAATCCCAACCTCAGGTAACTGTCTGTGCAAAGTCTGCATGTTCTCCCCATATCTGCCTGGGTTTCCTCCAGTTGCTCCAGTTTCCTCAGACACTCCAAAGATGTGTGGGTTAGGTGGATCGGCCGTGCTAAAGTTACCCCTTGGTGTCAGCGGGACTTGCTAGAACATAAGAACCAGGAGCAGGAGTTGACCATCTGGCCCCTCGAGCCTGCTCCGCCATTCAATAAGATCATGGCTGATCTTTTCATGGTCTCAGCTCCACTTACCCACCCTTTCACCATCACCCTTAATTCCTTTACTGTTTGTAAATCTATCTAACCTTGCCTCAGAAGCATTCAATGAGGGAGCCTCAACTGCTTCACTGGACAGGGAATTCCACAGATTCACAACCCTTTGTGTGAAGAAGTTCCTCCTCAACTCAGTCCTAAATCTGCTCCCCCTTATTTTGAGGTCGTGCCCCCTAGTTCTAGTTTCACCCACCAGTGGAAACAACTTTCCTGCTTCTATCTTATCTATTTCCTTCATAAACTTGTATGTTTTTCTAAGATCTCCCCTCATTCTTCTGAATTCCAATGAGTATAGCCCCAGTCTACTCAGTCTCTCCTCATAAGCCAACCCTCTCAACTCCGGAATCAACCTAGTGAATCTCCTCTGCCAGTGCCAGTATATCCTTTCTCAAGTAAGGAGAGTAAAACTGTAGGGTAAATGCATGGGGTTACAGGGACAGGGCTTTGGTGGGATTATGGTCAGTGCAGACCCGATGGGCCAAACAACCTCCATCTGGATGGTAGGATCCTATTGATTCCAACAGGCCTGAGGGGAGTGGGCCTTGATTCAATCTCGAATCCATTTTTTCTTCACTGAACTCGACAGGTATCTCTTTAGACCCAGCGATGGTGAGTATCCCACCCAAGTGGGGGAATGGTAGTGCAGAGGTAATGTCACTCAGCTAGTAATTCACAGGCTTCACCTAACACCCTCAAGACTTGGGTTGAAATCCCATCATGGCAGCTGGTAGAATTTCAGTTCAATTAATAAATAAATTGGGAAAAGATTTCAGTCTTCAGTGATAAAGATCACTGATTGTTAGAAAAGCCCATCTGGTTCCCCAATGCCCCTTTAGGGAAGGAAATCTGCCATCTTTACCTGGTCTGGCCTACACGTGACCCCCCCAGAGCCACAACATTGTGGCCTGCTCTTCACTGCCCCTCCTGAAATGTCAGTGGATCATCACCATCACTTGGTGGCACAGTGGTTAGCACTGCCGCCCCACAGCACCAGGGACCTGGGTTCGATTCCCAGCTTGAGTCACTGTCTGTGCGGAGTCTACACATTCTCCCTGTGTCTGCGTGGGTTTCCTCCGGGTGCTTCAGTTTCCTCCCAAAGCCTGAAAGACGTGCTGGTTAGGTGCTAAATTCTCCCTCAGTGTAACCCAAACAGGAGTGTGGCAACTAGGGGATTTTCACAGTAACTTCATTGCCATATTAATGTAAGCCAACTTGTGACACTAACAAAATAAACTTTAAAAACTTTTAAACAGTAATGTGATGATCAGAATGGCACTTTGCAAAAGAGCAACTTCCTCAGGTACTGATATATAAATTCATTGACATCCGCTATGACTCTCACCAACTTTTACAGATGTATCATAGAAAGCATTCTTTCCAGATCCAGGATTGGGCTGACAAGCAACATTCATGCCACACAAGTGCCAGACAATAACCATCTCCAATAAGAGAGGATCGAACCATCGACCCTTGATGTTCTATGGCATTACCATCGCTGAATCCCACACTATCATCCAGAGCACTATTATTCAGATCACCAAAAATCTATCCTGGTTCCCCCCATGCCAATATAATTAAGAAAGCCCCACCAACACCTCTACTTTATCAGATGACTAAGGAAATTTAGCATGTCCACTACGACTCTCACCAACTTTTACAGATGCACCATAGAAAGCATTCTTTCCAGATTTATCACAGCTCGGTATGATTCCTGCTCTGACCAAGACCACAAGGAGTTCCTCCCTAATTACAAAAGGTCGTGAACGTAGCCCTGTCCATCATGCAAATGAGCCTCCCATCCATTGACTCCGTCTACATTTCCTGCTGCCTCGGCAAAACAGCCAGCATAATTAAGGATCCCACGTGCCCCGGACATTCTTTCTTCCACCTTCTTCCAACAGGAGAAAGATACAAAAGTCTGAGGTCACGGACCAAATGATTCAAGAATAGTTTCTTCCCTGCTGCCATTAGACTTTTGAATTGACCTACCTGCAAAAGCTGATCTTTCTTTGCACCCTAGTTGTGACTGTAACACTACATTCTGCACTCTCTCCTTTCCTTCTCTATGAACAGTATGCTTTGTGCGTTTGGCATGCAAGAAACAATACTTTTCACTGTATCCCAATACACGTGACAATGATAAATCAAACAATACTTGTCACTGTATCCCAATACATGTGACAATAATAAATGAAATCAGCAAGTTCTTTCGACTGCTTCCAAACACATACCCTCTACCATCTAGAAGGACAAGGGCAGCAGATACACGGGGAACACCACCTCCTGCAAGTTCCCCTCCAAGCCACTTACCGTCCTGACTTGGAAATATATCGGCTGTTCCTTCACTGTCGCTGAGTCAAAATCCTGGAACTCCCTTCCTGACAGCACTGTGGGTGTACCTACACCACACGGACTGACTGATGTCCAATAACAATCCTGGAACTCCCTCCCTAACAGCACTGTGGGTGTACCTACACCACACGGACTGACTGATGTCCAATAACAATCCTGGAACTCCCTCCCTAACAGCACTGTGGGTGTACCTACACCACACGGACTGACTGATGTCCAATAACAATTCTGGAGCTCCCTCCCTAACAGCACTGTGGGTGTACCTACACCACACGGACTGACTGATGTCCAATAACAATTCTGGAGCTCCCTCCCTAACAGCACTGTGGGGACTGCAGCGGGTTCAAGATGGCGGCTCACCCACCACCTTCTCAAGGGGCAGTTAGGGATGGGTAATTAGTGATGGACCCAGCCAGTGACACCCACATCCCATGATCAAATAAAAATAAAAGCCTTTACCGAAAGCACAGACCAGAATGGATTATGGATTGCGCTCAGGGCAACATATTTCGAGTCAAACGTTTGCAAAACACTTGACTTATTCATGCATTTAAATCACCTTTCTCTGAAATGACCGGTTCAGATCTGCCTCTGAGAAATTCAATGCAAAAAAAAGGGGAGAAGGGATTCCACAAACTCTGAATGTGCCCCCAGGGACAGCTTGGAACGTAACCTTGGCAGGAGCAAGGCAGCTTCAGTGTCGATTGGAAGTGAGTCAGGAAGCTTTGCTGCTTTGGTTAAGGAAATGGGACTCTGACCAAGTGCGCTGCTTGCCATAGACTGGAGGCTGTAGATAACACTAAGAATCCACTCAGAGGAACCTGGCCTCAACGAGGAAGACAGGGGGAATTTACACACCGTTCTGGGACTGGTGTAATAAATCACACTGTCCTCATTTTTAAAATTTTATTTATTAGTGTCACAAGTCGGCTTACATTGACACCGCAACAAAGTTACTGTGAAAATCCCCTCATCACCACACTTCAGCGCTTGTTAGAATACACTGAGAGAGAATTTAACATCTAACCAGCATATCTTTGGAGCGTGGGAGGAAACTGAAGCACCCAGAGGGAACCCACGCAGGCACAGGGAGAACGGTGGCATAGTGATTAGCACTGCTGCCTCACAGCTCCAGGGACTCGGGTTAGATTCCCAACTTGAGTCACTGTCTGTGTGGAGTCTGCACGTTCTCCCCATACAAAGAGAACAAAGAACAAAGAACAATCCAGCACGGGAAACAGGCCCTTCGGCCCAACGAGCCCGCGCCGCCACATCACCCTGCACCTATTCTACCCTGCATGGCTACGAATGGAACCCTACTCAGTCAGATTCAGGGAAGAAATAGTGTCAATTTGGTAAAAACCGATTAGCCTGAGAGCACATTTTTGGGGTGTGGGAGGAAACCGGAGCGCCCGGAGGAAACCCACGCAACCACAGGGAGAATGCGCAAACTCCCACAGACACAGGCCCAAATCCATGTGCCTGCACAGCCAGCAGTGCTAGTCACTGAGCTGTTGCGGCGCCCATCTACCGGTCCAGGATCAAGCACACACACCGACACGAAGTTCTAGGCCACTCCTGGAACTTCCAAGAGCAGCCCAGGCACGACCCGCCGTGTGAATGCCCCTCGTTTGACACGAGGTGGACCTCCACCTGTGGAATAAAGTCAAAATATTAATCTTACAGCCTGCCTTTCCGGTGTCTCCCGAGGTTTAACCCTATTTAATATCCCCTACCATATCCCTCCATTCTCGTTTCACTCATGTGCCTATCTAACTGCATCTTAAACGAGTCCAATGTTCCTGCCTCCACCACCCTACTCGGTAGCGCGTTCCAGACCCCTACAACTCTCTGCGTAAAGAACCTTCCTCTCACCTCCAAATTATACCTCTCCCCCCTCACCCTTAAATGATGACCTCTCGTGTTTGTATCTAGTCTAGGGAGCAGTCTCTCACTATTAACTCTATCCATTCCCTTCATTATCTTATATACTTCTATCATGTCCCCTCTCAATCTCCGCCTTTCCAAGGAGAATAGTCCCAGTTTCTTCAACCTCTCCTTGTAACCCAGTCCCCCCATGCCAGGCAACATTCTGGTAAACCTCCTCTGCACCCTTTCCAGAGACTCCACGTCCTTCCGGTAGTAAGGTGACCAGAACTGGACGCAGTACTCCAAATGCGGTCTAACCAACGTTCTGTACAACTGAAGCATTAGACAGCAGCTTTTATACTCTATGCCCCTTCCTATAAAGGCCAACATCCCATAAGCCTTCCTAACGACCTTCTCCACTTGTGATGCAACCTTCAAGGATTTGTGAACCTGCACTCCCAGGTCCCTCTGTATGTCAATACTCCTAATCGGCCTCCCTTTAATCTCATAGCTCCTCTCTGCATTATTCCGTCCAAAATGCATCACCTCGCATTTGTCAGGATTAAATGCCATCTGCCACCTATCTGCCCACTGCACCAACCTATCTATATCCTGTTGTATCACCTGACACTCCAGTTCCGTACCCGCCAACCCTGCCATCTTGGTGTCATCAGCAAACTTGCTAATCACACCACCTACGCCCTCTTCCAAGTCATTTATGTAGACTACAAAGAGGAGAGGTCCCAGTACTGAGCCCTGCGGCACACCACTGGTCACTGACCTCCAGCCCGACAAGGTCCCTTCCACAACTACCCTCTGTTTCCTATTTCCCAGCCAGTTCTCAATCCACCTAGCTACCTTGCCTCGTATCCCATGCGCCTTAACCTTTTCTACCAGCCTACCGTGAGGGACTTTGTCAAACGCCTTACTGAAATCCATATAGATGACATCAACGGTTCTCCCATTGTCAACCGTTTTTGTCACCTCCTCAAAGAATTCCACCAGATTCGTAAGGCAAGACCTCCCTCTAACAAAGCCATGTTGCGTATCCCTAATCAGATCGCAACGCTCCAAATGCTCATACATCCTACCCCTAAGTATTTTTTCCATTAACTTCCCTACCACCGACGTCAAACTCACCGGTCTATAATTCCCAGGGTTATCCCTACTGCCTTTTTTGAACAACGGGACCACATTTGCTACCCTCCAGTCTTCTGGGACCTCACCTGTGTCCAAAGAAGAGACAAAGATTTGCGCCAGAGGCCCAGCAATTTCATCTTTCGCCTCCCTAAGCAGCCTGGGATAAATACCATCAGGCCCCGGAGCTTTATCCGTCCTTACGCTACCTAAAAGCCCTAGCACTTCCTCTCTCGTAATAACTATATCCTGCAAATAAACCTCCACTCCCTCCAAGAGACCACACGATTCCAAACCCCTCTCCTTTGTGAATACCGACGCAAAGTATTCATTCAGGAGCTCCCCCATCCCCTCCGACTCAATACACAACTCACCACTCTTGTCCCTAAGAGGACCAATTTTCCCTCTAACTACTCTCTTGCCTCTGATATAGGAATAAAATGCCTTTGGATTTTCCTTAATCCTACCAGCCAAAGCCATCTCATGCCCTCTCTTTGCCCTTCTAATTCCCCTTTTTAGCTCCCTCCTACTCTCGCTGTATTCTTCCAGCGCACTCTCCGTACCCATTTGTTTTGACCTAACATACGCCTCCCTCTTCTTCCTGACCAAGTCTTCAATATCCTCCGTAATCCATGGCTGTCTAATCCTTCCTTTCCCATCCTTTCGCTTAACCGGAACATACCTCCCCTGCAACCATTTCATTTTGTCCCTAAATGCCTCCCACTTGCCAACCGTGGACTTGCCAGCTAACAGTCCCTCCCAATCAGTTTGCTGCAGCTACCTCCTAATCCTGCCATAGCTCGCCTTTCCCCAATTCAGCACACTCCCACTCGGACGGCACTCGTCCCTTTCCATTTTTATCCTAAAGTAGACGGACTTGTGATCACTGTTCGCCACATGTTCGCCTACCTCTACCTCACCCACCTGCCCAGGTTCGTTTCCCAACACTAGATCCAATATAGCCCCTCCCCTAGTCGGGCTAGTTACATACTGCTCTAGCGACCCTTCCATAACACAGTTCACAAACTCCTCTCCCTCCATACCCCCAGCTCTTGGCCCCCTCCAATTCACTCCAGGAAAATTAAAATCACCCACTACAACCACTCTGTTCTTCCTGCACCTGTCCAAAATGCCCCTGCAAATGCCTTCCTCCACTGACTTTGGGCTGTTGGGTGGCCTATAGTACACCCCTAGCAATGCGTGGGTTTCCTCTGGGTGCTCCGATTTCCTCCCATATTCCAAAGATGTGCGGGTTAGGTGGACTGGCCATGCTAAATTCACTCTTAGTGTACTGGAACAGGCGCTGGAGTGTGGCAACTGGGGGATTTTCACAGTAACTTCAATAATGTAAACTATCTGTCACTAATAAATAAACTATTCACTTTAATGTGCAGACTCCACACAGACAGCGACTGAGTGAGAATTTAGCACGGCAAATGCACCTAACCAGCATGTCTTTTGGACTGTGGGAGGAAACCACAGCATCCAGAGGAAACCCATGCAGACACAGTGAAAACATGCAAACTCCACACAGAGAAGGCAGGATTCGAACCCTGGCACTGTTCTGGCTCTGAGGCAGCAGTGCCAGCCACTGTGCCCACATGCCTGATTGGACCTTTTGGAGCAGTAACTAAACTACTGAACAGGAGAATGACTGCAAATGTTATCTTTACAGATTTTTGGAAGGCAGTTGATAAAATCTCTTGTGTGAAACGAAAGTTGAATCTACACGAATGGAGGGCAAGTTATTGATCTGATTAGGAAATTGGCTAAGTGCCAATTTAGGACAGAACAGAGATTGCGGGCAGGTCCTAGTGACCAGTGATGTCCAGCAAGGATCCAGCATGATTCAGGAAGCTTGGCAGTGAACATGCCCCTGTCGACATCAATGGGGATGAAGTAGAAATGGTCAAGAGTTTTAAGTTTCCAGATCATCTTTTCTAGTCCCTCCCATTCCGACACTATAGTTAAGAAAGTCCACCAACGCCTCTACTTTGTCAGGAGGCAAAGGAAATTTGGCATGATAGCTACAACTCTCACAAATCTTTCCAGATACATCCAGAAAGAAAGCTTTCTATGGTGTATCACAACTTGGTGTGGCTCCTGCTCTGCCCAAGATTGCAAGAAAGGACAAAGGGTCACGAATGAAGCCCAGTCCATTACACAAACCAGCCTCCCATCCATCGATACTGGCCACATTCCCACTGCCTTTGCAAAGTAGCCAGCATCATCATGGACCCCACACACCCTGGACATTCTCTCTTCCACCTTCTTCTGACAGGAAAAAGATACAAAAATCTGAGGTCACGTACCAACCAACTCAAGAACAGCTTCTTCCCTGCTGCCGTCAGACTTTTGAATGGACCTACCTCACATTAAGCTGATCTTTCTTTACACCCTGGCTATGAATGTGGCACTATATTCTGCACTCTCTCATTTCCTTCTCCCCTATGTGCCCTATAAACGGTATGCTTTGTCTATGTAGTGCGCAAGAAACAATACTTTTCACTGTATCTCAGTACATGTGACAATAATAAATAAAACAATAATTTTCACTGTATCCCAATACATGTGACAATAATAAATCAAACAATACTTTTTACTGTAACCCTCTTTAGATTACTCATCATCATCGCATCCTCCATCGTCACAAGAGTTCCAACTCATTGCCTAAAAATATTTCTCCCACACCATTCACAGAATCTTACAGTGCAGTAGGAGTCCATTTGACCTATCGAGCCTACACCGGCCACAATCCCACCCAGGCCCTGTTCCCAAACTCCACATGTTTACCCTGCTGGTCCCCCTGAAATGAGGGGCAATTTAGAACAGCCAATCTACCTAACTACCCATCTGTGGACACTAAGGGGCAACTTAAATGGCCAATCCACCTAACCTGCACAGCTTTGGACACTAAGGGGCAATTTTAGCATGGCCAGTCCATCTAACTCCCATATCTCGGATTGTGGGAGGAAACCGGAGCACCTGAGGAAACCCATGCAGACATGGGGAGAATGTGCAAATTCCACACAGCAGTGACCCAAGCTGGGAATTGAACCCTGGACCCTGGTGCTGTGAGGGCAGTGCTAAACACTGTGCCACCATGCTGCTTATCAGTCACCCAAAAAACCTTAAATCTCATTCCCGGCAATCCTTGTCCCAACAACTAACAGAAACAAACCTTTCAATTATCTAAACCTGTCATAATCTCGTACACCACGAACAAATCACCCCCTCAATCTCCATCGCTCCAAGGAGAACAACCCCAGCTTCTCCAACCTCACCTTGGAGCTAAAATCCCCTCATCCCTGGAACAGTTCTGGTAAATCTACCTCCACACCTTCTCGAGGACCCCCTCAAACATCCCCCCTAAAGTGCAGTGACCAGAATTAGACTCAATTTTGTCTCAAGATGGAGCCAGAGCGAGGTGACTTCTTGCAACTATGCCCCGCATACTTTCTAATTCTATCTTTTACTCAGTGCTTCTAAACCTTCATTCTAACTCTTCTAAACTCTCTAACAATGCTTTAAATGATTGTAACACTACATTCTGCATTCTCTCCTTTCCTTCTCTGTGAACGGTATGCTTTGTCTGTATAGCACGCAAGAAACAATACTTTTCACTTATGTCAATAAAATGTGACAATAATGAATCAAATCAAATCAAAAATCAAATCACATTACTCTAGCTGGGACCTAACTAGATCCTTGTAAAAGTTTCAGGCAAAATACCGCAGATGCAGCAATTTGAAATAAAATGTCAGGAGGTCAGACAGCATCTGTGGAGAGAGAATAGAGCCAACATTTCGAGCCTAGATGACTCTGATGAAGGGTCATCCAGAAGGCTAGTAACTTTGTGGTGTTATCACTAGAATCATTAATCCAGAAACTCAACTAATGTTCTGGGGATCCGGGTTCGAATCCCGCCACGGCAGATGGTGGAATTTGAATTCAATATGAAAAAATTAAGAATCTACTGATGACCATGAAACCATTGACGGAAAAACCCGTCTGGTTCTCTTTAGGGAAGAAAATCTGCTGTCCTTACCCGGTCTGGCCGACATGTGACTCCAGAGCCACAGCAATGTGGTTGACTCTCAACTGCCCTCAGGCAACTAGGGATGGGCAATAAATGCTGGGCCCAGCCAGCGACATCCATGTCCCACAAGTGAATATATTAAAAAATATCTTTTAGGGAAGGAGATCTGCCATCTTTGCATGGTCTGGCATACATTGGGGCAGCACAGTGCCACAGTGGTTAACACTGTTGACTCACAGTGCCAGGAACCTGGGTTCAATTCCTGCATCAGGTCACTGTCTGTGTGGAGTCTGCACATTCCCCCCATGTCTGCATGGCTTTCCTCCAGGTGCTCCAGTTTCCTCCCACAGTCCGAAAGACGTGGTTGGGTGCTAAATTCTCTCTCAGTGTAACCCAAACAGGAGTGTGGTGACTGGGGGATTTTCACAGTAACTTCATTGCGGTGTTAATGTAAGCCTAGTTGTATCACTAATTTGACACTAGTTGTGTCACTTCTTCCCGCTTAGAAAGGACAGCAGGACTAGAGGGCACAGCCGCAAAATAAGGGGGGGGGGGGCAGTTTAGAACAGAGTTGAGGAGGAACTTCACTCAAAGCGTGGTGAGTCTCTGGAATTCTCTGCTCGTTGAAGTGGTGGAGGCTGCCTCGCTAAATAAGTCACGGGTAGATAGGTTTCTGATAGACAGGGAAATTATGGGTTATCGGGAGAAAGCGGGAAAGTGGAACTGATCCACTTCAGATCAGCCACGATCTTATTGAACGGTGGGGCAGGCTCGAGGGGCTAGATGGCCTACTCCTGCTCCTATTTCTTACGTTCTTATGTCCTAATAAATAAACATGAGACCCCCAGGGCCGCAGCAATGTGATTGACTCTCAACTGTCCTGGGGTAACTCGGGATGGGCAATAAATGGTGGCCCAGCCAGCAACACCCATGTCCCACGAATGTGTAAAACAAAGTGCAGAACAACAAAGTGGAGAAGTCCAGTGACCATCAACAGATGTGCGAGGGGAAGGGAAATCTATATCAATAAGTTAAAGGTTGCCCGTTTGATTAGTAATTCGGATAACAAGTGAATCACCACTGTGACATTTAGAAGTGGCTTGTGAGTCAATGCTAACCATTCAGTGTTCGACACTTCACGCAGCATCCTGTGTCTTAATCATTAAATCTTTTGCAATATCTCAAAAATGTTGGATTTTTTCACCCAGCAGGCTGAAAGTCTCCTCCGATTCCTTCGGCACTGACTCACTCTGGGATGTTGCTAGCCTCCAGTCCTCTCTGGGAGAACATGCCTCGCGATCATGGAGTGGTCACAGCACGGGAGGAGGGCACTTAGAATGACAGAAAGAGGCCATTCAGGCCCCGGTGGGCAGTGCCAGGATGCCCACGCCCAGGAGTCACCACCCAACCCACCTGTGGGACCCCAGATCGGCTCCCCCCTTTACTCCAGCAGTCTCCCATAGTCCCCTTGGGGGGGGGGAGCTACTCCAAACCCCCTTGGACTGAACCACTTCTGTGTGGAGTTTGCACATTCTCCTCATGTCTGCATGGGTTTCCTCCCACAGTCCAAAGATGTGCAGGTTAGGTCGATTGGCCATGCTAAGAAATTGCCCCTTAGGGTCCAGGGTAGTGGAGGCGAGAGGGATTGGTGGGTATAATGTGTGGGGATATGGGGGTAGGGCCTGGGTGGGATTGTGTTCGGTGCAGACTGGATGGGCCGAGGGGCCTCTTTCTGCGCTGTAGGGTTCTATTCTGGCAGGGTGGGAGAGGCTTGCGCTCCCACAGAATTCAGTCCCGGCCTGCGAAAAGAATTTAAACAGTACGTCGCACAGACAGGGAGGACACGCAGACACGGGGAGAATGTGCAAACTCCGTACAGACAGTGACCCGAGCCGGGAATCGAACTTGGATCCCTGGCTCTGTGAGGCAGCAGTGCTAACCACTATGCCACCGTGTCGCCCCATTAGTGAACCAGACGGGTTTTTCCGACAATGGTTTCATGATCATCAGTGGATACTTAATTCCAGATATTCTTTTAAAATCAAATTCAAATTCCACCATCTGCCGTGATGGGATTCGAACGTGGGGTCCCCAGAACATTAGCTGAGTTTCTGGATTAATGGTCTAGCAATAATACCAGCAATAATACTGGGCCATTCATTACACACTTGCATATTCCGAAACCTGGGGCAAGCAAGTCAGCGCTGGAAAGTTCAAGGGTGGCATGGTGGCACAGTGGTTAGCACTGCTGTCTCACAGTACCAGAGACCTGGGTTCGAAACCCGCCACGGCAGATGGTGGAATTTGAATTCAATTTTAAAATAATATCTGGAATGGGCGGCACGGTAGCACAGTGGTTAGCACTGCTGCTTCACAGCTCCAGGGTCCTGGGTTCGATTCCCGGCTCGGGTCACTGCCTGTGTGGAGTTTGCACATTCTCCTCGTGTCTGCGTGGGTTTTCTCCGGGTGCTCCGGTTTCCTCCCACAGTCCAAAGATGTGCGGGTTAGGTTCATTGGCTATGATAAAATTGCCCCTTAGTATCCTGGGATGTGTAGGTTAGAGGGATTAGCAGGTAAATGTGTAGGGATATGGGGATAGGGTCTGGGTGGGATTGTGTTCGGTGCAGACTCGATGGGCCGAAGGGCCTGTTTCTGCACTGTAGGGTTCTATCTATTGGTGATCATGAAACCATGTCAGAAAGTTCACTCATGGGATGGCTTGGTGGCACAGTGGTTAGAACTGCTGTCTCACAGAGCCAGGGATCTGGGTTCGATTCCTGGCTTGGGTCACTGTCTGTGTGGTGTTTGCACATTCTCCTTGTGGGTTTCCTCCCACAGTCTGAAAGACATGCTGCTTAGGTGCTAAATTCTCCCTCAGTTTTACCCAAACAGGAGCATGGCAACTAGGGGATTTTCACAGTAACTTCATTGCAGTGTTAATGTAAGCCGACTCGTGACACTAATAAATAAACTTTAAACATTATAAGACCGACAATCTGGGAAAAATGACAATCCTGGAACAATCCCGTTTAACAGCTCCGGTGACACGTGACTTTGTATTTTTAAACTTCTGCATAAGTGCTTGTAACTGCTATGGGGGATTTTCCTTCCAGTTTGCCCACTGTATAGAAAGATATGGCTGCCTTCCTTCTCCCCAGGTTTCTTGCTAGCATAACCAGCGAGTCAGCTGCCAGCAGATGGTGAATAAATATCCCTGTAAGCAGGCCAGATCTTCAAGGCTCCCAGTCTCTCAAGCGTGAACGGGCACACACAAAGAGATAAGCAAAGCTCCTATTACAAGTCGCTCCGATAGCTCCCTACGCTTGACTCCAAACTGTGTTCTTGGATAAATGCGTGCCAGGAAATGTTGGAGGGGGTGGGATGGGAAGGAGTGAAACAAGGGAGCCAGCAAAGGGTCCCGAATCCGTGCACAGGCCTTCAGGCACTGCTGAACCCCTTGAGGTTTAGTCACAGCCCCTCATCAAGCTGAGGGGAGGGGGCAAGAGGGCACTTACCGCGCACCTCACCCCCCCCTCCTCCGCCCCCACAACCCACCATGACTGAGTTTCCTCTGGGTGCTCCAGTTCCCTCCCACAGTCCAAAGATGTGCAGGTTAGGTGGATTGGCCATGTTAAATTATCCCTTAGACAGGAGGCTGCCTGTACCTCCCGGCTGCGCATCAGGCATTCTGGACCCTCTCTGACAGAGGGCTCTGTCAAACCCAAGATGCACTGCAGCAACTCATCCTTAGACAGCACCTTCCAAACCCACAACCTCTCTCATCTAGAAGGACAAGGGCAGCAGATACATGGGGAACACCACCTCCTGCAAGTTCCCCTCTGAGCCACTCACCATCCTGACTTGGAAATATATCGGCCGTTCCTTCACTGTCGCTGAGTCAAAATCCTAGAACTCCCTCCCTAACAGCACTGTGGGTGTACCTACACCACACGGACTGACTGATGTCCAATAACAATCCTTGAACTCCCTCCCTAACAGCACTGTGGGTGTACCTACACAACACGGACTGACTGGTGTCCAATAACAATCCTTGAACTCCTTCCCTAACAGCACTGTGGGTGTACCTACACCACACGGACTGACTGGTGTCCAATAACAATCCTTGAACTCCCTCCCTAACAGCACTGTGGGTGTACCTACACCACACGGACTGACTGGTGTCCAATAACAATCCTTGAACTCCCTCCCTAACAGCACTGTGGGTGTACCTACACCACACGGACTGACTGGTGTCCAATAACAATCCTTGAACTCCCTCCCTAACAGCACTGTGGGTGTACCTACACCACACGGACTGACTGGTGTCCAATAACAATCCTTGAACTCCCTCCCTAACAGCACTGTGGGTGTACCTACACCTCACGGACTGACTGATGTCCAATAACAATCCTGGAACTCCCTCCCTAACAGCGCTGTGGGTATACCTACACCACACAGACTGACTGATGTCCAATAACAATCCTGGAACTCCCTCCCTAACAGTGCAGCCTGTGTGGTGTAGGTATACCCACAGCATCGGTATCAAGATGGCGGCTCACACCACCTTCTCAAGGTTCAATTAGGGATGGGTAATAAATGCTGGGTCTATGAATGAGTAAAACTATACGCAATCACCAAGCAGATAGCCTACTTAGTGGGATCGGGCAAGGGGTGAATGTTGGACAGTTCCTCCATCCTCCCTGTTGGAAACAGAACGCTAACAACTGCATCAGTGCATTGAGCGATCGAAAAATTCGGCCCCGCTCCAATCCAGGTGGACGTATCACCCCTGAACCCATTTCCAACCAGATGTCTTTCCAACTCTCTTTGGAAGGGATTAACCCACGGCAGAATAAAAGCAAATTACTGTGGATGCTGGAATCTGAAACCAAAAGAGCAAATGCTGGAAAATCTCAGCAGGTCTGGCAGCATCTGTAAGGGGAGAAAAGAGCTGACGTTTTGAGTCCCGATGACCTTTTGTCAAAGCTAAAAAGGCACAGGATATGTCTTCTGCAGGGGGAGGGAATGAAAGATGAGTCACAGCCACAGAAACCAGGGGAAATGCTGCTAATGGCATCCCATAGAGAGAATAAAGGGTGTGAATGGCAGAGAAGCTGAAATCAGAGGGTAAACTGTGACAGATGAAGATGTGGGGAGAGGTGGGAAGATGGGTGGGAGAGAGGCAAAATTGAGAAAAGGGGGAGAAAATGTAAGGGAAGGGAGGATAAAATAGGGGGAAAGAGTGGGGGGGGTGAAGAAACATAAAGACAATAAAGAAATACAAGGTAGAGAACAGTTAAAACTGACATGACCCATTGCAGGTTCAACAGTAGAATGATGAGAGGGGGACGGAATCTCTTCACTCTCACTCTTTAAATCTGTAAACCCTCTACGCCCAAGAAAACATCTCAGCCAAAGTGAGATCACCTTTGAATGATAACCAAGCCCCTTATCTAAGGAAGAATGTGCCGGCCTTGGAGAGGGTCCAGAGGAGGTCACGAGAATGATCCCAGGAATCAAAGCCTTGACGAACGAGGAGCGTTTTGGGATTCTGGGTCTGTACTTGATGGAGTTTAGAAAACTGAGGGGGAAATCTCATTGAAACTTACAGAATACTGAGAGGCCCTGGATAGAGTGGACGTGGGGAAGATTAGTCGGAGAGACTCGGATCCGAGGGGCACAGCCTCAGAGTGAAGGGACGTCCCTTCAGAACCGAGATGAGGGGGAATTTCTTCATGATGTGGATATGCCGGCGTTGGACTGGGGTAAACACAGTAAAAAGTCTGACAACACCAGGTTTTAGTCTAACCGATTTATTTGATAATAAACTCACAAGCTTTCGGGGTTAGCCCCTTCGTCAGGTGAATGGAGAGTTCTGGCCTCAGACAGAGCATATAAAGCACAGACAGTTTAGAGATTACTGATTAGAATGTGAATCTTAAAGATTCGCTTTATATGCTCTGTCTGAGGGCAGAACTCTCCATTCACCTGACAAAGGGACTAACCCGAAAGTTGTGAGTTTACTATCAAATAAATCGGTTGGACTAAAACCTGGTGTTGTCAGACTTTTTACTGAATTTCTTCAGCCAGAGGGTTTGGGGAATCTGTGGACCTCATTGCCACAGAGGAGGCCGGGGTTACTGAGTGTGTTTAAGACATAGATGGATACTTGATTGGTAGGGGTGGGTCAAAGATAAGGGAAAAGGCAGGAGAATGGGGTTGAGAAACCTATCAGCCATGATCGAACGGTAGAGCAGACCAGCCTCCCAATCCATTGACACCGTCTACACTTCCTGCTGCCTTGGGAAAAGCAGCCAGCCGCCCTCAAACGCTCCTCATTCATCAAGGCTTTCATTCCCGGGATCACTCTCATGGACTTCCCTCTGGACCCTCTCCAAGGTCCGCACATCCTTCCTTCGATAAGGGGCCCAAAACTGCTTCCAATATTCTGAATGTGGTCTGATCAGAGCTTTATACAGCCTCCGAGGTACATCCCTGCTCTTGTATTCTATCCTTCTCGAAATGAATGCATTGCATTTGCCTTCCTGACCTCCAACTCAACCCGCAAGTTAACCTTCAGAGATTCCTGTACTCGGGACTCCGAGGGTCAAGGCAGGAGTGCCTTGTTTATTTATAGAGCATCACGCTGTATCTCCACTGTAGATGCAGCATTCATTTATAATGAAGCAGTCACTGAATTAAATGTAATCCGATATTACGTTGATCGCTAACTGCATCTCATTAAGCAGACACTGGAATGGAACATAGAACAGTACAGCACAGGAACAGGCCCTTCGGCCCTCAATGTCATGCCCAACTTGACACTAAATTAAACTCATCCCTCTTGCCTGCCCTTTCTCCATATCCCTCTATTCTTTGCATATAGGGCGATGAAGTAGCCCAGTGGTTGGCACTGCTGCTTCACAGCGCCAGGGACCTGGGCTTGATTTCCGGCTTGGGTCACTGCACGTTATCCTTCTGGGTTTCCTCCGGGTGCTCCAGTTTCCTCCCACAGTTCGAAGATGTGTGGGTTAGGTTGAGTGGCCATGCCAAAATTGTCCCTTAGTGTCCTGAGATGCGCAGGTTAGAGGGATTAGCAGGTAAAATGTGTAGGGGTAAGGGGGTAAGGACTGGGTGGGATTGTGGTCGGTGCAGACTCAATGCACCAGATGGCCTCTTTCTGCACTGTAGGGTTTCTATGTTCCGATGCATATTCACGAGTTTATTTAAAAGCCCCTTACACCCCTCTCTATCGTACCTGTCTCCCCCACCACCCCTGGTAGCACGTTCCAGACACCTACTGCTCTCTGTGTAAAAAACTTTCCCCTCCCCAGTTTTTAAGTTCCTCTAGTTTTCAACATTTCAACTCTGGGAAGAAAAAGATTCTGACTGTCAATCCTATCTCTGCCTCTCATAATTTTATAGACTTCTATCAGGTCCCCCCCCCCCCCCCCACCCCACTCCGCGCTCCAGTCTCTGCCATTCCAGAGAAAACAACCCTAGTTTGTCCAGCTTCTCCTTATAGCTCATACCCTCTAATCCAGGCAGCATCCTGGTAAACCCCTTCTGCACCCTCTCCAAAGCCTCCACGTCCTTCCTGTTGTGACGTTAGTATACCTTTAAGAAATGTTTTTTTAAATCATGCTCTCTGAAGTTTGAAAACGGGTTTTGTTTTCATTGTTGCCAGCCTGTCTCCAATTGCTGCTTCAATGGTTTAAAAGGGGATTTGTTTATTTTTATTCTGGGCCTAATGCCCTGTCTAGGATTTTACAACCTTTTGCATTGTTCGGGGGGGGGAATGATTGACAGGTCAGGTGACAGGAATTCTTCCATTTTCAGTTTTGGACTGCTTGCTGCTGGTTTAATTTAGAATGTTTCTGGACCTCAGACAGAAAAGCTTCCCTCTCTTGCTCCCTGGTATTATCGATTCTGCTGGCTAGCACGCTTCTTGCCTTCCTGGTGTGAGAATTCTGCTGTTGGTGACTTGCTAACTACAGCCTCTCTCTCTGTTGCTCCCTGGTGTTTTGAGAAGCAGTTCTAACATCAAAGACAGCACAGTAGCACAGTGGGTTAGCACTGATGCCTCACAGCGCCAGGGACCCGGGTTCAATTCCCGGCTTGGATCACTGTCTGTGTGGAGCTGGCACGTTCTCCCCATGTCCAGTTTATTTGATAGTAATCTCACACACCTGACGAAGGAACACCGTTTCCGAAAGCTTGTGGGTTTACTATCAAATAAACCTGTTGGACTCTAATCTGGTGTTGTGAGACTTCTTACAGTGTTTACCCCAGTCCAATGCTGGCTTCTCTACATCAATAAATGCTGGCCAGCCAGCGACACCTATGAGTAATTTTTTTTTAAATATCACGGAAAGCTGCGGAAGCTAAGTCACTGGAAATCTTTAAGAAGGAGAGGGATATATTTCCAGCCTCTAACAGTGATGAGGGGTATGGGGAAAGAGCATCAGAGAATCCTACAGTGCAGAAGGAGGCCATTTGGCCCATCGAGTGTGGCTTTGAGATCGATGATCAGCCATGATCACACTGAATGGCGGTGTAGGTCTCGATGGGCCAAATAGCCTCCTCCTGCTCCTATTTCCAACGTAAGGGGGTTTTAGGGAGCAGATGACCAAACACTGGGGCAAAGCAGTTGGTTTTGAGGAGCTGTAAGGCAAGTGTATAGAAAGTTGAAGAGATTGAAGGAGAGGATTCCAGAGCTAAGGGTTCAGGTAGCTGAAGGCACAGCCACCACTGATAAAAGTGGGACTGATTTCCAAGTCAAATCTAAGGAAACAAACCCATTTCCCCATCTGTTCATAGAATCACAGAATCCCTACAATGCAGAAGGAGGCCATTCAGTCCATCAAGTCTGCGCTGACCACAATCCCACCCAGATCCTATTCCAGTAATCTCACATGTTTATCCCACTAATCCCCAGACATTGAGGGACAATTTAGCATGGCCAATCCACCTAACCTGCACATCTTTGGAATATGGGAGGAAACCAGAGCTCGGGTAAAATGTGCAAACTCCACAAAGAGAGTGACCCAAATCGGGAATCGCACCCGGCTCCCTGGGTGAGGCAGCAGCGCTAACCACCATGCCGTTAGTCAAGCTCCAAGAAGAGCAAAGTCAGAATGAGCAGTTTCCTGGTGGAGAAGGGACATGAGCTGATGCAGAGTGGGAGGGAGATCTCCCCACTATTCTTCAACATAACACGCTGGCATCTTCTACCCATCCACTTAAAGCACAAGTGGAGCTCAGTTTATGAGCCACTCTGCACCCTTTCCTTTCCTTCTCCCCTGTGTACTTTATGAACAGTATGTTTTGTCTGTATAGCATGCAAGAAACAAAACTTTTCACCGTATCCCAATACATGTAATAAATCAATAATTTATTACAATAATAAATCAAACAATACTTTTCACTGTACATGACAACTATAAATCAAACAATACTTTTCACTGTATCCCAGTACACGGGACAATAATAAATCAAACAATACTTTTCACTGTATCCCAGTACACGTGAGAATAATAAATCAAACAATACTTTTCACTGTATCCCAGTACATGTGACAATAATAAATCAAACAATACTTTTCACTGTATCCCAGTACGTGACAATAATAAATCGAACAATACTTTTCACTGTATCCCAGTACACGTGACAATAATAAATCAAACAATACTTTTCACTGTATCCCAATACATGGACAATAATAAATCAAACAATACTTTTCACTGTATCCCAATACGTGACAATAATAAATCAAACAATACTTTTCACTGTATCCCAGTACACGTGACAATAATAAATCAAACAATACTTTTCACTGTATCCCAATACATGGGACAATAATAAATCAAACAATACTTTTCACTGTATCCCAATACAAGTGACAATAATAAATCAATTCAAACATATACATCACACTGCATTGAAAGAAGAAAAATCACATTTGAACTGTAACCTAATGCAGTTTTGGATGAGTATATCTTCTGGGGTTGTGGGGGATTTGGTGGTCACTGTGAAATGTAAGGATCAGGCTTCAATCCTCAGGCTGTGTGGCAAGTGTAAAGATTCTAAGGTTGGGTTATATAGAGCAGAATGGTGGCACAGTGGTTAGTACTGCAGCCTCACCGCAGCAGGGACTCTGGTTCGATTCCCAGCTCGGGTCACTTTCTGTGCAGAGTCTGCACCGTTCTCCCCATGTCTGCATGTGTTTCCTCCAGGTGCTCCGGTTTGCACCCAAACATGTCTAAGTTAGATGGACTGGCCATGTTAAATTGCCCCTCAGTGTCAGGATGATTAGCCAAGTAAATAAGTGGGGTTATGGAAATAGGGCCTGGGTGGGATTGTGATTGGTGCAGGCTCAATGGGCTGAATGGCCTCGTTTGCACTGTGGGATTCTATTAGTACATTTCAAATTTGCCAGTGCTCGTCTCTGAAGATGAAACTGCCTCGGAAAGCCAGTGCTCGACTTCTGGACTGAGGGTGGACTCCTGGCAGTCAGTCCATCTTTCTGAAGGTGGACACTGTCCAGTGCTTCTGATCCGATCTGGGCTAGGTCCATTCAAATTAACCTACTTCGCATTAAGTTGATCTTTCTCTACATACTAGCTACGAGTGTAACACTACATTCTGCACTCTCTCCTTTCCTTCTGTATGGACAGTGTGCTTTGTCTATTCAGCAGCAAGAAACAATACTTTTCACGTATCCCAGTACACGTGACAATAATAAATCAAACAATACTTTTCACTGTATCCCAGTACACGTGACAATAATAAATCAAACAATACTTTTCACTGTATCCCAGTACACGTGACAATAATAAATCAAACAATACTTTTCACTGTATCCCAGTACATGTGAAAATAGTAAATCAAACAATACTTTTCACTGTATCCCAGTACACGTGACAATAATAAATCAAACAATACTTTTCACTGTATCCCAGTACATGTGAAAATAGTAAATCAAACAATACTTTTCACTGTATCCCAGTACACGTGACAATAATAAATCAAACAATACTTTTCACTGTATCCCAGTACACGTGACAATAATAAATCAAACAATACTTTTCACTGTATCCCAGTACACGTGACAATAATAAATCAAACAATACTTTTCACTGTATCCCAGTACATGTGAAAATAGTAAATCAAACAATACTTTTCACGGTATCCCAATATACGTGACAATAATAAATCAAACAATACTTTTCACTGTATCCCAGTACACGTGACAATAATAAATCAAACAATACTTTTCACTGTATCCCAATACATGTGACAATAATAAATCAAACAATACTTTTCACTGTATCCCAATACATGAGACAATAATAAATCAAACAATACTTTTCACTGTATCCCAATACATGAGACAATAATAAATCAAACAATACTTTTCACTGTATCCCAATACATGACAATAATAAATCAAACAATACTTTTCACTGTATCCCAGTACACGTGACAATAATAAATCAAACAATACTTTTCACGGTATCCCAATACATGTGACAATAATAAATCAAACAATACTTTTCACTGTATCCCAGTATGCGTGACAATAATAAATCAAACAATACTTTTCACGGTATCCCAATACATGTGACAATAATAAATCAAATATTAAGCTGATCTTTCTCTACACCCCCTAGCTGTGACTGCAACACAACATTCTGCACACTCTCCTTTCCTTCTCTATGAACGGTATGCTTTGCATAGCGTGCAAAAAACAATACTTTTCACTATATACTAATACATGACAATAATAAATCAAACAATACTTTTCACTTTATCCCAATACATGGAACAACAATATCCAACAATACTTTTCACTGTATCCCAGTACATGTGACAACAATGAATCAAACAATACTTTTCACTGTATCCCAGTACATGTGACAACAATGAATCAAACAATACTTTTCACTGTATCCCAGTACAACGTGACAATAATACATAAACAATACTTTTCACTGTATCCCAGTACATGTGACAATAATAAATCAAACAATACTTTTCACTGTATCCCAATACACGTGACAATAATAAATCAAACAATAATTTTCATTGTATCCCAGTACATGTGACAACAATGAATCATACAATATTTTTCACTGTATCCCAGTACATGTGATAATAATAAATCAAACAATACTTTTCACTGTATCCCAATACATGTGACAACAATAAATCAAATACTTTTCACTGTATCCCAGTACACGTGACAATAATAAATCAAACAATACTTTTCACTGTATCCCAATACATGTGACAATAATAAATCAAACAATACTTTTCACTGTATCCCAATACATGAGACAATAATAAATCAAACAATACTTTTCACTGTATCCCAATACATGACAATAATAAATCAAACAATACTTTTCACTGTATCCCAGTACACGTGACAATAATAAATCAAACAATACTTTTCACTATCCCAGTACACGTGACAATAATAAATCAAATCAAAGATTAAGTTGATCTTTCTCCACACCTTAGCTAAGTCTGTAACACTATATTCTGGACTCTCTTTTCCTTCTTCCCAATGTACTCTATAAACAGTATGCTTTGTCTGTACAGCACGCAAGAAACAATACTTTACATTGAATACTCATACATGTGATAATAATAAATCTAATCAAATAGAGATAGAAATCTAAATAAAAGGTCACACAAGTAAACCTTGCATTGACTGGCCAGACCAACACAAATCTCAACACAACCGCCCCTCCACCACCTCCCCCGACACCCCCCAACCCCCAAAAATCCCACATGAATTTAACCTTTGGGAGAGACAGAGTTCGCCTGAAACAAAGCCTCCTCCTGAAAACCTCCAGCAATGAGAAGTGTAAAGCTCAGGCCAATAATCTTGCCCTGAATCCCAATCTTCATTGTTCCCGGGGAGGGGAGAGGCGGGAGTGCTGAAATTCACAGGCTACCTGCCTCACTCAATTTCCCATTCACAAAAGGGTTAGCAACTTGAGGCATTCCCCCCCCCCCCCCCCCCCCCTTCTTACTACGAACACCCCCCAACACACACCTCCTCCCTTCCCAACACACACACACACACAGACAAGACAAGAACACAACCAGTGCACATCTTACTTACACAGGCTGTTTCAAAAGCAGGAGGAGGTATTAGCCGTATGGAACAACAGGGTCTCTCTGTAACTGGGTTACCTCTTCTCCTGATCAACTCCCCTCCCTCCACCTCCACTGCCTCCTTCCTTCCTTCCTTTCTCCCTCCCCTCTCACAGTTGGGGGAGAAAGCACTTCGTGTGCTTGCTGCTCCTGCTCCAGTGATTCAAGTCCAGCATCTCATACACACACAGACACACAGCCACTAGTAGTGTCAGGTTACATTGGCTATTCGGTTACCAGAGAGCCAGGGCTGGCCTGGCTGGCCATTGTTAAAACCCTAACAGGAGCCCACAGCAGGCTGGAACGGATCGAGATCTGCCTGTATGTACCACTCTCATTCACACACACACACCTACTGTCAGAGACTCACCACCCCCCGCCCCCCCCCCCCCCCCCACACACACACACACACACATATACACACCTAGTGTTGGAGACTCCCCCCCCACACAGACTCGCACCCCTAATGTCAGAGACTCACCAACCTCCCCCACACACACACATACATACACACAAACCCACACACCTACTGTCAGAGACTCACCACCCCCCCGCCCCCCCCCCACAAACACACACACATATACACACCTAGTGTTGGAGACTCCCCCCCCACACAGACTCGCATCCCTAATGTCAGAGACTCACCAACCTCCCCCACACACACACATACATACACACAAACCCACACACCTACTGTCAGAGACTCACCACCCCCCACCCCCCCCCCCCCCACACACACACACACATATACACACCTAGTGTTGGAGACTCCCCCCCCCCCACACAGACTCGCATCCCTAATGTCAGAGACTCACCAACCTCCCCCACACACACACATACATACACACAAACCCACACACCTTGTGTCGGAGACTCACACTCCACACCCTCCGCCCCACACACACACACACACACACACACATACGTATACACATCTAGTGTTAGAGTCTCCCCCCCCCCACAGACACGCACACCTAATGTCAGAGACTCACCAACCTCCCCCCCCCACACACACACACACATACGTATACACACCTAGTGTTAGAGACTCCCCCCCCCCACACACACACACACACACCTAGTGTCAGAGACTCACATTCCACCCCCCCCCCACCTATTTTGGGAGTTGCAGCCCTCTTCAACCTACACACAATGGTTACATTGCGCAAGCACCACAGCAAGCACTGCTGCCTCACGGCACCAGGGACGCGGGTTCGATTCCCAGCTCAGGTCACTGTCTGCACAGAGTCCACATGTTCTCCCCATGTCTGCGTGGCTTTTCTCCCACAGACCAAAAGACATGCTGGTTAGGTACTAAATTCTCCCTCAGTGTACCCCGAGCAGGCGCCGGAGTGCGGCAACTAGGGGATTTTCACAGTAACTTCATTGTAATGTTAATGTAAGCCTAATTGTGACTGATAAATAAACTTTGCAGTGCAGGGAAGGTTGCCACCTCCCTGGATTCTCAGCCTGGGCAAATTGAGTTCCCTTTCTGAATTTGCCTCATTATTTCCCTCCCTTTTGTGTCTGTTCCATCACATTTGTTATTTTTCCAGACTGACATCAAAACCTTGCACCGGAGAATCCCCTACAGTGCAAAGGAGGCCATTCTGGCCATCAAATCTGCACCGACAACAATCCCACCCAGGCCCTATCCCCATATTGACCCTGCTAATCCCCTGACTCTGTGGGGCAATTTAGCATGGCCAATCCACCTATCCTGCACATCTTTGGACACTAAAGGACAATTTAGTATGCCCAGTCCTCTGAATCTGCACTCCTTTAGACACTAAGGGGCAATTTCACATGGCCAATCCCCCTTACCTTAGATTTGCTTCAAGAAGACGACCATCATCCCAGTACCGAAGAAAAACCAGGCAGCGTGCCTTAATAACTATCGGCCGGTGACTCTGATATCCATCATTGTGAAGTGCTTTGAAAGGTTAGTCGTGTCACGAATCAATTCCAGCCTCCCAGACTGCCTGGATCCACTACAGTTTGCCTACCAACTCAACAGGTCCACAGCAGACACCATTTCCCCGGCCCTGCACTCAACCCTGGAACACCGAGATAACAAGGACACCTATGTCAGACTCCTATTTATTGACGTCAGCTCAACCTTCAACACTATTATTCCCACGAAACTCATCTCCAAACTCCGTGGCCTAGGCCTCGGCACCTCCGTCTGCGACTGGATCCTGAACTTCCTAACTCACAGACCACAATCAGTAAGGATAGGCAACAACACCTCTTCCACACCATCCCCAACACCAGTGCCCCACAAGGCTGTGATCTCAGCCCTGTATTATACTCCTTATACACCTATGCTGTGTGGCCAAATTCCCCTCCAATTCAATTTTTAAGTTTGCTGACGACACCACCGTAGTGGGTCGGATCTCAAAAGATGACGAGACAGAGTACAGGAAGGAGATAGGAAATCTGGTGCAACAACAACAATCTCTCCCTCAATGTTAACAAAATGAAGGAGATTGTCATCGACTTCAGGAAGCGTAAAGAAGAACATGCCCGAGCCGACATCAACAGGACAAAGTAGAAAGGGTCGAGAGCTTCAGGTTTTTAGGTGCCTAGGTCACCAACAGGTCCTGGTTCCCCCATAATATAATTAAGAAAGCCCACCAATGCCTCTACTTTCTCAGAAGTCTAAGGATATTTGACATGTCCGCTACGACTCTCACCAACTTTTAAAGGTGCACCATAGAAAGCATTCTTCCTAGTTATGTCACGGCTTGGTATGGGCTCCTGCTCTGCACAAGACCACAAGGGACTAGAAAAGGTCATGAACGTAGCCTAATCCATCACGCAAACCAGCCTCCCATCCATTGACTCTGTCTACTCTTCCTGCTGCCTCAGCAAAGCAGCCAGTATAATCAAGGGCCCCACGCACCCTGGACATTCTCTCTTCCACCTTCTTCCTCTGACAGCTCATTCCAGACACTCGCCAACCTCTGAGTGGAAAAATTGCCCCCCTGGACCCTTTTGTACCTCCCCTCTCACCTTTAACCTATGCCCTCTAGTTTTAGACCTTTGGGATAAGATATTGATTATCTAACTGATCTATGCCCCTCATTATCTTATAGACGTCTGTAACATCATCCCCAAGCTTCCTACACTCCAGAGAAAAAAGTCCCAGACTATCCAACCTCTCCTTATAAATCAAACCATCATTTTCTGCACTCTTAAATTAGTGCAGCAATTTTAAAAAATATATCTATTCAAGGGATGTGGGCATTGCTGGCTGGGCCTGGCATTTATTGCCATCTCTTTGCCGAGACAAGGATACAGAAGTCTGAGGTCATGTACCAACTGACTCAAGAACAGCTTCTTCCCTGTTGTTGTCAGACTTTGAATGGATTTACCTTGCATGAAGTTGATCTCTCTCTACGCCCTAGCTATGACTGTAACACTACATTCTGCACTCTCTCCTTTCCTTCTCTACGAACAGAATGCATTGTCTGTATAGTGTGCAAAAAACAATACTTTTCACTGTATAAAACATAGAACATAGAACATTACAGCGCAGAACAGGCCCTTTGGCCCACGATGTTGCGCCGACCAGTTGCAAAACAATGACCCACTAGCCTAAACTAATCCTTTTCATCCATAAACCTATCCACAGATCTCTTAAACGCCCCCAAACTAGGCGCATTTACAACTGCAGCTGGCAGGGCATTCCAGTCCCTCACCACCCTCTGGGTAAAGAACCTACCCCTGACATCAATCCTATAACTACCCCCCCCTTAATTTAAAGTCGTGCCCCCTCGTGCTAGCTTTCTCCATCCTAGGAAAAAGGCTATCACTATCTACCCTGTCTAAACCTCTAATCATCTTATATGTTTCAATAAGATCCCCTCTTAGCCGCCTTCTTTCCAGCGAAAACAACCCCAAATCTCTCAGTCTCTCCTCATAGGATCTCCCCTCCATACCAGGCAAACATCCTGGTAAACCTCCTCTGCACCCTCTCCAAAGCCTCCACATCCTTCCTGTAATGTGGGGACCAGAACTGCACACAAAACTCCAAGTGCCAGACCACGTGACAATAATAAATCAAACAATACTTTTCACTGTATCCGAGTACATGTGACAATAATAAATCAAACAATACTTTTCACTATATCCCAATACATGTGACAATAATAAATCAAACAATACTTTTCACTATATCCCAATACACGTGACAGTAATAAATCAAACACTACTTTTCACTGTATCCCAATACATGTGACAATAATAAATCAAACAATACTTTTCACTGTATCCCAGTACACGTGACAATAATAAATCAAACAATACTTTTCACTGTATCCCAGTACATGTGACAATAATAAATCAAACAATACTTTTCACTGTATCCCAATACATGTGACAATAATAAATCAAACAATACTTTTCACTGTATCCCAATACACGTGACAATAATAAATCAAACAATACTTTTCACTGTATCCCAGTACACGTGACAATAATAAATCAAACAATACTTTTCACTGTGTCCCAGTACATGTGACAATAATAAATCAAACAATACTTTTCACTGTATCCCAATACATGTGACAATAATAAATCAAACAATACCTTTCACTGTATCCCAGTACACGTGACAATAATAAATCAAACAATACTTTTCACTGTATCCCAGTACACGTGACAATAATAAATCAAACAATACTTTTCACTGTATCCCAGTACATGTGGACAATAATAAATCAAACAATACTTTTCACTGTATCCCAGTACACGTGACAATAATAAATCAAACAATACTTTTCACTGTATCCCAGTACAAGTGACAATAATAAATCAAACAATACTTTTGACTGTATCCCAGTACACGGGACAATAATAAATCAAGCAATACTTTTGACTGTATCCCAGTACACGTGACAATAATAAATCAAACAATACTTTTGACTGTATCCCAGTACACGTGACAATAATAAATCAAACAATACTTTTCACTGTATCCCAGTACACGTGACAATAATAAATCAAACAATACTTTTCACTGTATCCCAGTACACGTGACAATAATAAATCAAACAATACTTTTCACTGTATCCCGGTACATGTGACAATAATAAATCAAACAAATCCCAGTACACGGGACAATAATAAATCAAACAATACTTTTCACTGTATCCCAGTACACGTGACAATAATAAATCAAACAATACTTTTCACTGTATCCCAGTGCATGTGACAATAATAAATCAAACAATACTTTTCACTGTATCCCAGTACACGTGACAATAATAAATCAAACAATACTTTTCACTGTATCCCAATACACGTGACAATAATAAATCAAACAATACTTTTCACTGTATCCCAATACACGTGACAATAATAAATCAAACAATACTTTTCACTGTATCCCAATACATGTGACAATAATAAATCAAACAATAATTTTCACTGTATCCCAGTACATGTGACAATAATAAATCAAACAATACTTTTCACTGTATCCCAATACACGTGACAATAATAAATCAAACAATATTTTTCACTGTATCCCAGTACACGTGACAATAATAAATCAAACAATACTTTTCACTGTATCCCAGTACACGTGACAATAATAAATCAAACAATACTTTTCACTGTATCCCAGTACACGGGACAATAATAAATCAAACAATACTTTTCACTGTATCCCAGTACATGTGACAATAATAAATCAAATCATATCAAATCAAATCTTTGGACACTAATGGGTAATTTAGCATGGCCAATCCACCTAACTGACACACCGCGGGCCAATGGGCAAGGGTACCTCAGCCGGTCCAGGACTTGAACCCATGCTGTTGGCGTCACTCTGCATCATGAAGCATCCACACAGCCAGCAGAGAGGACGACCTTCTTTCAGACAACACACATGTCGTCTCCTCGTAACCCCACCTGCTCAGGTTGTTATTGTGAAATTAAAGTGATGGAGACAAAATGGTTACCTGGCACACAAAATGGACGCTGGGAAGGGACATTAAAAGACACTGGCTTTGGGCGCAGACGGTTACACAAAGAGTTAAAACCTGCAGTATCTGAATTGCTGCAGGAAGCTGGTCAGACCTGGGGCACTTTAAGATTTGAGATTAGAGCAGATCCAGAACAATGAGTTTGATAATAAGATCAGCCACTGATGGGGACATAAATACATAAATGTTTCCATCGAAACCAGTCACTGACAGAGGACATAACTGCATAAATATATCCATTCTATGTACAATGATGTGTTAACTGTCCATGTCCATGTCCATACGTCTGCTTGTAACGAAGTGTTAACTCTCGATGTCCGTATCTGTCTACTCAACTTGGAAAGATGTGTTAACGGCTAATGTCCATACTATTATTGTCTGAAAGGTATAAAGATGCTCAAGAAGGTAGCTGCGAAATACTGCGGAGTACCAGTGCTTTCTCCCAAAGCTTTATCCAAAATAAAACTGTTTTCTCGAACCTCCAAGTCTAACTCCAAAGTGGTAAATTTCCCACAATAAGGTCAGTGCACCTGACCAGCATGTCTTGTAGACAGGAGGAAACTGGAAACCCACACGGACTGAGTGATGTCCAATAACAATCCTGGAACTCCCTCCCTAACAGCACTGTGGGTGTACCTACACCACACCAACTGCAGTGGGTTCAAGATGGCAGCTCACCCACCACCTTCAAGGGGCAATTATGGATGGGCAATAAATGCTAGACCCAGCCAGTGATGCCCACATCCCTTTAATAGATTTTTAAAAAATTTGCTGCATTAACTTAAGAGTGCAGAAAAGATTTACTGGGATGCTGCCGGGACTTGATGGTTTGAGTTATAAGGAGAGGCTGGATAGACTGGGACTTTTTTCTCTGGAGAGTAGGAGACTGAGGGGTGATCTTATAGAGGTCGATAAAATAATGAGGGGCACAGATCAGATGGTAAATATCTTTTCCCAAAGGTAGGGAAGTTTAAAACTAGAGGGCGTAGGTTTAAGGTGAGAGGGAAGAGATACAAAAGGGTCCGGAGGGGCAATTCTTTCACACAGAGGGTGGTGAGTGTCTGGAACAAGCTGCCAGAGGCAGCAGTAGAGGCGGGTACAATTTGTCTTTTAAAAAGCATTTGGACAGTTACATGGGTAAGATAGGTATAGAGGGATATGGGCTAAATGCAGGCAATTGGGACTCATTTAGTGGGTAAAAAACTGGGCCACATGAACAAGTTGGGGCAAAGGGTTTGTTTCCATGCTGTAAAACTCTATGACTCTATAACTTTCCTACTTCAAGTATTTATCCGATTCCCTTTTGAAATAAATAAAATTGCAAGCTGTGGGGTGGGTGAAAATTATTAGAGAACTTCAAGTTTAAAGTATATTTATTAGTGTCACAGATAGGCTGGCATTAACGTTGCATGGGTGGAATGGTGGCACAGTGGTTAGCACTGCTTATTGTTTGAAATCTGACCCACTACGGTGATTTTCTGGGCACTCCGATTTCTTCCTACAGTCCGACAGATGTGCTGGTTATGTGCTAAATTCTCTCTCTGTGTACCCAAACAGGAGTCGGAGTGTGGTGACTAGGGAATTTTCACAGTAACTTCATTGTAGTGCTGATGTAAGCTTACTTGTGACACTAATAAACAAACTTTAAATAAACTTTAAAATAACTGTGAAAATCCCCAAGTCGCCACACTGAGGAAGAATTTAACACCTACCCAGCACGTCTTTCAGACTGTGGGGGGAAATCGGAGCACCCGGAACGTCACCGTAGTGGGTCGGATCTCAAACAATGACGAGACAGAGTACAAGAATTCCTCTGCCCAAGAGCGCAAGGAGCCACAAAAGGGTTTGAATGTAGCCCAGTCCATCACGCAAACCAGCCTCCCATTTATTGACTCCGTCTATACTTCCCACTGCCTTGGCAAAGCATCCAGCATAATTACGGACCCTATGCACCCCGGACATTCTCTCTTCCACCTTCTTCCATCAGGAAAAAGATACAAAAGTCTGCAATCACATACCAACCGACTCAAGGACAGCCTGCCATCAGACTTTTGAATGGACCTATCTACATTAAGTTGATCTTTCTCTACACCCTGGCTATGTGTATAAAACTACATTCTGCACTCTCTCTTTTCCTTCTCTATGAATGGTATGCTTTGTATAGCATACAAGACACAATACTTTTCACTGTATCCCAAGACGTGTGACAATAATAAATTAAATGAAAAAGAATTTAGCACCTAATCCACACATCTTTCGGACTGTGGGAGGAAACCGGAGCAGCCGGAGGAAACCCATGCAGACACGGGGAGAACATGCGGACTCTACACAGCCAAAGCATGCTATTTTGAAGTTTAACCAGTTAATAAGACTCATAATAAGAATGCTGAAGTCAGCAATGATCTTGAGAAAAGAGCTGATATTGGGGTTGTTAAATATCCTCAAACTATCAGCATTAATTGCATCCTTTGGATTTTGTATTGTTCAGCCAATTGCAGTGTGAAACACAGACCATGATTCAGAAATGAGCCAGTGTGTGACCCATAGGTTCATAGTTGAGATTCAGGCTGGAGGTGATTGTGGAGATACAGAGAGATGAGACCATGGAGGGATTGGAAACCAGGGGGAGAATTTTCAAAATCGAGATGCTGTTGACTGGGAGACGTTGGGCAGCACAGTGATTAGCGTTACTGCCTCACAGCACCAGAGAGCCGGGTTCG
Source organism: Prionace glauca (assembly GCA_037974335.1). Classification (NCBI taxonomy): domain Eukaryota; kingdom Metazoa; phylum Chordata; class Chondrichthyes; order Carcharhiniformes; family Carcharhinidae; genus Prionace; species Prionace glauca. The sequence goes on along the minus strand of CM075751.1, from coordinate 18,164,652 downwards.
ATTCCTTCGGGTCACTGTCTGTGCGGAGTCTGCACATTGTCCCCATGTCTGCGTGGAGCAGTGGATAGTGATGGGAGAGGCTCCAACATACTTTCCATCATGTGACCGACCAGGGATCTCTCTCCCTGATTGCCGTTGGTGAGTGATGGAATGATTGACACTCAAACCTGTTGGGTGACCTTGTAACCGTACCTTCTTTGGCTATCAGGTCCTGTGGCAGGACTCGAAACCGGAACTCCTCGTCCTGAGGCCATGACAGTCCCCGTTGTGCCTCAGCAGCTCATCTAGTTTTTGCTGAAATATAGACCATGAACTGACCTTTTTTCTTAGCTCAGAATGTTTCTGCCTCATTTTCACCAAGGAAAATTTGGATTAGGAACACAGGGACTTAGGAGCAGAAGTTGGCCATTCGGCCCTTCAAGCCTGCTCCACCATTCAAACAGACCATGGCTGATCTCTCCCCGGTCTCAGATCTACCTCCCTACCGAGTTCCCCACATCCCTTCAACCCGTTTTCTATCAGAAATATATCTATCTCCTTCTTGTAACCATTTAATGATTCCGACTCCCCCGCGCTATGGGGCAGCGAGTTCCACAAATTCACCCCCCACGGTGAGAAGTAGTTCCTCCTCAGCTCAGTTTTAAATCTACCACCTCTCAATCTCTACCTGTGACTTCTTGTTCGAGATTGCCCCACAAGGAGAAACATTAGTTCTATGTTTCCCTCCAGTACTGTGTACAATTTTGGTCTCCCCACTTAGAATCATAGAATCCCTACAGAGCAGAAGGAGGCCATTTGGCCCATCAAGTCTGCACTAACTACAAACCCACCCAGGCCTTTCCCCATGCATCTACCCTAGCTAGTACCCTAAGGGGCAATTTAGCATGGCTAATCCACCTAACCAGCATGTCTTTCAGACTGTGGGAGGAAACCGGAGCACCCGGAGGAAACCCACGCAGACATGGGGAGAATGTGCAGACTCCGTACAGACAGTATGGGAATTGAACCCATGTCCCTGACGCTGTGAGGCAGCAGTGCTAACCACTGTGCCACCCACCGGTCTACATTTACCTACAGTACCTGAAGTACTGTGTACAGTTTTGGTCTCCTTACTTGAGAAAGGATACACTGGAGGGGGTGTAGAGGAGATTCACTTGCTGGAATTATAACTGCAGGCTCGCTCCAGAATTAGCATTCTCCTTTGGCCTCGGGCGTATCTCAGGAACCTCGGACAGGTAAGGCAGAAAATTTCTGGCAACTAGGTTCATTCTAGAGTTGAGAGGGTTGGCTTATAAGTTCATAAGATATAGGAGCAGAACTAGGCCATTTGGCCCATCGAGTCCGCTCTGCCATTCGATCATGGTTGATATGCTCCTCATCCCCATTTTCCTGCCTTCTCCCCTTCAAGCCATTCCCAATTAAAAATCTGTCTGACTCCTCCTTAAATTTACTCCCTGTCCCAGCATCCACCATACTTTACGGTAGTGAATTCCACAGATTCACAACCCTTTGGGAGAAGTAGTTTCCCTGTTTGAAATTTGCCGTCCGTTATCCTGAGACTATGACCTCTCATCCCAGAATGTCCCACAAGAGGAAGCATCCGCTGCACATCTACTTTATCCACACCTTTTATCATCTTGTAAACCTCAATTTAACCTCCCCTCATTCTTCTAAATTCCAGAGAGTTCCAGCCTAAACTGTTCAATCTCTCTTCATATGACATCTCATCTCTGGAATCAATCTAGTGAGCCTCCTCTGACCTGCCTCCAATGCCACTACATCTGTCCTCAAATAAGGGGACCAAAACTATGCACAATATTCCAGGTGCAGCTTCACCAATGCCTTGTACAGTCGATTTTAGTTAATTATGAGGAGAGACTGAGTAGACTGGGGCTATGCTCGTTGGAATTCAGAAGAATGAGGGGAGATCTTATAGAAACATATAAGATTATGAAGGGAATAGATAAGATAGAAGCAGGGAGGTTGTTTCCACTGGCAGGTGAAACTGGAACTAGGGGGCATGGCCTCAAAATAAGGGGGAGCAGATTTAGGACTGAGTTGAGGAGGAACTTCTTCACACAAAGGTTGTGAATCTGTGGAATTCTCTGTCCAGTTGAGGCTACCTCATTGAATGTTTTTAAGGCAAGGATAGATAGATTTTTGAACAGTAAAGGAATTAAGGGCTATGGTGAGCGGGTGGGTAAGTGGAACTGAGTCCACAAAAAGATCAGCCATGATCTTATTGAATGGCGGAGCAGGCTCAAGGGGCCAGATGGCCCACTCCTGCTCCTAGTTATTACGTTTGCTTTATCACTCCCTTTTATATACTTCGATCAGATACTCTCATCTTCTAAACTCCAGCGAGTACAAGCCAAAACATCTCCTTGTATGTCAACTCTTTCATCCCTGGAACCAATCTGGTGAACCTGCTCTGAACTGCCTCAAATAAGGAGACCAAAACTGGACACAGTACTCCAGAGGTGGTCTCACCGAAACCATCACCATGGCTGTAATCAATCCCACATTACCCCTGAAATAGTGAATTCCGTTGTGGGTAATGCATACCTCAGTCGGAAACATGAGCCTTGGAGGTGGAGTGGGGATTGATCAGTATGTGACCAGGCCTCTGTAACAACTTTAATCAGGCCATTGAAGTGGGCCTGTTGGGATATTTGATTTGATTTGATTTATCATTGTCACATATATTAACAGATAGTGACAGGTATTGTTTCTTGCATGCGAAACAGACAAAACATACCGTTCATAGAGAAGAAAACAAGAGAGTGCAGAATGTAGTGTTATAGTCATAGCTAGGATGTAGAGAAAGATCAGCTTAATGCGAGGTAAGTCCATTAAAAGTCTGACAGCAGCAAGGAAGAAGCTGTTCTTGACTCGGTCGGTACGGGACCTCAGACTTTTGTCTCTTTTTCCCAAAGGAAGAAGGTGGAAGAGAGAATGTTCGGGGTGAGTGTGGTTCTTAATTATGCTGGCTGCTTTTCCGAGGCAGTGGGAATTGTAGACAGAGTCAGTGGTTGGGAGGCTGGTTTGCGAGATGGATTGGGCTACATTCATCACCTTTTGTAGTTCCTTGCAGTCTTAGGCAGAGTAGGAGCCCATACCAAGCTGTGATACAACCAGAAAGGATCTTTCTATAGTGCATCAGTAAACGTTGGTGAGAGTCGTAGCTGACATACCAAATTTCCTTAATCTTGTGAGAAAGTAGGGCCTTTGGTGGGCTTTCTTAACTATAGTGTCAGCATGGGGGAACCAGGACAGGTTGTTGGTCACCTAAAAACTTGAAGCTCTCGACCCTTTCTACTTCATCCCCGTTGATGTAGACAGGGGCATGTTCTCCTTTACACTTCCTGAAGTCGATGACAATCTCCTTCGTTTTGTTGACATTGAGGGAGAGATTATTGTTGCTGCACCAGTTTACCAGATTCTCTATCTCATTCCTGTACTCTGTCTCGTCACTGTTTGAGATCTGACTCACTACAGTGGTGTCGTCAACAAACTTGAAAATAAAGTTAGAGGGGAATTTGGCCGCACAGTCACAGATGTATAAGTAGGGAGCTGAGATCACAGCCTTGTGGGGCACTGGTGTTGGGGACGATCGTGGAGGAGGTGTTTTTGCCTATCCTTACTGATTGTGGTCTGTGAGTTAGGAAGTTCAGGATCCAGTCGCAGACGGAGGTGCCGAGGCCTAGGCCACGGAGTTTGGAGATGAGTTTCTTGGGAATAATAGTGTTGAAGGCTGTAGTCAATAAATAGGAGTCTGACATAGGTGTCCTTGTTATCTCGGTGTTCCAGGGTTGAGTATAGGGCCGGGGAAATGGTGTCTGCTGTGGACCCATTGCGTTGGTAGGCAAACTGTAGTGGATCCAGGCAGTCTGGGAGGCTGGAATTGATTCGTGACACGACTAACCTTTCAAAGCACTTCACAATGATGGATATCAGAGCCTCTGGCCGATAGTCATTAAGGCACACTGCCTGGTTTTTCTTAGGTACTGGGATGATGGTCGTCTTCCTGAAGCAGACAGGGACCTCAGATTGTTGTAAAGAGAGGTTGAAGATGTCTGTGAATACATCTGTGAATACATCTGTGAATACAGCTGATCCGCACAGGATCTGAGTGTTTGTCCGGGTACCCCATCCGGGCCAGTCATTTTCCGTGGGTTGACTTTCAAGAAGGCTGCTCTGACGTCTGCAATGGTGACTTTGGATACAGGTTCAGCCGAGGCTTCAGGGTAGAGGATATGCCCTCGCTGGCCTCTTGCTCAAAACGGGTGTAGAATGCATTGAGCTTACCACGGATGGGTGTGTTGGTGCTGTTAATTTTACCCTGCCTTCGTTTTGTAGCCTGTTATGTCTTGCAGACCTTGCAGCCAAATCTTCAATCTCAAGTAGGCATCAAACCACTTATTTTTAAATTAAGTCGTTCATGGGATGTGGATGTCGCTGGCTGGGTCAGCATTTATTACCCATTTCTGAGGGAATTTAACAGTCAACCACATTGCTGTGGCTCTGGAGTCACGTGTAGGCCAGACCGGGTAAGGACGGCAGATTTCCTTCCATAAAGGGCGGCACGGTAGCACAGTGGTTAGCACTGCTGCTTCACAGCTCCAGGGTCCTGGGTTCGATTCCCGGCTCGGGTCACTGCCTGTGTGGAGTTTGCACATTCTCCTCGTGTCTGCGTGGGTTTTCTCCGGGTGCTCCGGTTTCCTCCCACAGTCTAAAGATGTGCGGGTTAGGTTCATTGGCTATGCTAAAAAATTGCCCCTTAGTGTCCTGGGATGTGTAGGTTGGAGGGATTAGCAGGTAAATGTGTAGGGATATGGGGATAGGGTCTGGGTGAGATTGTGTTCGGTGCAGACTCGATGGGCCGAAGGGCCTGTTTCTGCACTGTAGGGTTCTATGTTCTATAAAGGGAACCAGATGGGTTTTTCCGACAATGGTTTCATGGTTTTCAGTAGATTCCTATTTCCAGATATTTTATTATTGAATTCAAATTTCACCATCTGCCGTGGCGGGATTTGAACCTGGGTCCCCAGAGCATTACCCTGGGTCACTGGATCACTCGTCCAGCAACAATACCACCACACCACTACCTCCCCTTGGAGGCAGCACTGCTAAGGGGAAACATTTGGTCTATATATATTTAACTTTTTACTGTGTTTACCCCAGTCCAACGCCGGCATATCCACATCATGACTATATTTAGCTACAGCAGTTGGCGCTGCTGCCTCACAGTGCCAGGAGACCTGGCTTCAATTTGGGATCTTTCTGTGCGCAAATTGGCCGATGCATTTTCAAAATTCTTCAGAGGATGTGGGGGTCACTGGCTGGCCAGCGAGCATTTATTGGCCATCGCTAACTGGATGGCCAATGCAGTTGAGTATTAAAGTAAAGAAGTCTTGCTGCGGCTGTATAGGGAGTTGGCGAGACTACATAAAAACCTTAATAGAAGCAGGTGAAGGCCATTCGGCCCTTCGAGTCTGCTCTGCCATTCATTTTGATCATGACTGATCATCAAATTCAATATCCTGATTCCCCCCTCCCCCCATATCCCTCGATCCCTTTAGCCGCAACAGCAAAATCTAAGTCCTTCTTGAAATCACACAACGTTTTGGCCTCAACTACTTTCTGTGGGAGTGAATTCCACACATTCACCATCCTCTGGGTGAAGAAATTTCTCCTCACCTCAGTCCTCTGGGTCCTCAGTCTTTCTTCACCCTCTGGGTGAAGAAATTTCTCCTCACCTCAGTCCTAAAAGGTTTAACCCTTATCCTCAAACTATGACCCACTAGTTCTGGACTCCCCCCACCATCAGGAACATTCTTTCTGAATCTACCCTGTCTAACCCTGTTAGAATTTTATAAGTTTCTATGAGATCCCCTCTCACTCTTCTAAACTCCAGTGAATATAATCCTAACTGACTTACTCTCTCCTCATGTGACAGACCTGCCATCCCAGGAATCAGCCTTGTAAACCTTCGCTGTACTCCCTCTATAGCAAGGACATCCTTCCTCAGATAAGGACACCAAAACTGCACACAATACTCCAGGTGTGGCCTCACCAACACCCTGTACAATTGCAGTAAAACATCCCTATCCCTATACTCAAATCCTCTCACTATGAAGGCCAACATACCATTAGCCTTCTTTACTGCCTGCTGTACCTGCTTGTTTACTTTCAGCAACAGATCACTAAGGTCTATATAACAAAGACATCCTTCCTTACATCTACATCTGGAGGGCTGCACACAGTTCTGGTCCCCTTATCTGAAGAAGGTGTAAAAGTATTCGGGGCAGTTCAGAGAAGGTTGACGAGAGATTAGAAACAGAACATAGAAAAACTACAGCACAATACAGGCCCTTCAGCCCACAAAGTTGTGCTGAACATCAGGCCAAGAATTGTTGGAGTTTAGAAGAATGAGGGGCATCTAATTGAGGTAAATAAGATGCTAAAGGAGATTGAGAGAGTAGACACATTGGACATTCTAGAACGAACAGTGGTTTCATGGTCATCATATTTTTAAGTCCAGGTAATTTTATAAAAATTAAGTTCAAATTTCACCACCTGCCATGGTGGGATTTGAACCCAGGTTTCCGCAGCATTACCCTGAGGGCTCTAGACTGCTAACAGTACCACATCCCCACCACAAGAGTAACTACAGTTCAAAAGTGCTTCATGGGCTGCATGTGCTATCCAATATCCTGTGGTCAAGTCTATACAATGTCTGCTACAACAGCATTCTCTGCTTCTGGCAGAGTGCGCTGCTACTTCAGAGCACCAGGGACCAGGGTTCAATTTTGGCCTTGATTTATTAGTAAAACATATATTAGCATACAGTGAAAAGTATTGTTTCTTACACGCTATACAAACAAAGCATACCATTCAAAGAGAAGGAAAGGAGACGGTACAGTCATAACTAGGGTGCAGAGAGAGATCAGCTCAATATAATTTGATTTATTATTGTCATATTTATTGGAATACAGTGAAAAGTATTGTTTCTTGTGCATTATACAGACAAAGCATACTGTTCATAGCGTACTTAGGGGAGAAGGAAAGGAGAGGGTTCAGAATGTAGTGTTACAGTCACAGATAGGGTGTAGAGAAAGATCAACTTACTATAATTTGATTTATTATTGTCACATGTATTAGTACACAGTGAAAAGTATTGTTCCTCGCACGCTATACAGACAAAACTTATCATTCATAGAGCACATAGGGGAGAAGGAAAGGAGAGAGAGTGCAGAATGTAGTGTTACAGTCAGAGCTGGGGTGTAGAGAAAGATCAACTTAATGTGAGGTAGGTCCATTCAAAAGTCTGACAGCAGCAGGGAAAAAGCTGTTCTTAAGTCAGTTGGTACGTGACCTCAGACTTTTGTATATTTTCCCGATGGAAGAAGATGGAAGGTAGACAGAGTTAATGGATGGGAGGCTGGTTTGTATGACGGACGTTCACAACATTTTGTATCTTCTTATGGTCTTGGGCAGAGCAGGAGCCATACCAAACTGTAATACAATCAGAAAGAATGCTTTCTATGGTGCATCTATAAAAGTTGGTGAGAGTCGTAGCTGACATGCCAAATTTCCTTAGTCTTCTGAGAAAGTAGAGGCATTGGTGGACTTTCTTAACTATAGTATCAGCATGGAGGGACCAGGACAGGTTCTTAATGATTTGAACACCTAAAAACCTGGAGCCTTGTGTCACTATCTGTGTGGAGTTCTCCCCATGTCTGCGTGGGTTTCCTCCAGGTGCTCCAATTTCCTCCAACAGTCCAAAGATGTGTAGGTTAGGTGGATTAGCCATGTTAAATTGCTCCTTAGTGTCCAAAGATGTGCAGGTTAGGTGGATTGGCCATGCTAAATTGCCCCTTAGTATCCAAAGATGTGCAGGTTAGGTGGATTGGCCATGCTAAATTGCCCTGTAGTGTTCAAAGATGTGCAGGTTAGGTGGATTGGCCATGTTAAATTGCTCCTTAGTGTCCAAAGATGTGCAGGTTAGGTGGATTGGCCATGCTAAATTGTCCCTTAGTGTCCAAAGATGTGTAGGTTAGGTGGATTGGCCATGCTAAATTGCCCTGTAGTGTCCAAAGATGTGTAGGTTAGGTGGATTGGCCATGTTAAATTGTCCCTCAGTGTCCAAAGATGTGCAGGTTAGGTGGATTGGCCATGCTGAATTGTCTTAATGTCAGGGGGATTAGCAGGGTAAATATGAGGGACTATGGTAGTGGGGCCTGGGTGGGATTGTGGTCGGTGCAGACACAATGGGCCGGATGGCCTCCTTCTGCACTGTAGGGATTCTGTGATACTCTACACAAAGTCTACTCTTCTTTTTCCCCTTTTAATTTGATCCTCTCTCATAGGATAAAGTGGTTTAAATTCCGAATCTGCCTTCAATGCAAGTTAATCTTCAGGTTGGCCCATTCACAGCCACAGCGGCAGCAGCAGCGTGCAAACACTCTATCCTGCTCCGACTGGCCAGGGCACCAGCCAGATTCCACACTCCGGGTTTTGCAAGCAGATACGGAGAGGCTGAATAAGACAGGCCCGTGTTTGAGAATGGGAAGGGGAAGATTGAATTCACTGCAAGAGGATACTGCCAGAAAACACAGAGAGAGGGGAGGGAGGGGAGACAGTAATGGAACAGACTGAGAGAATGGGTGTGAAAGAAGCCAGGGGAATGATAGACGGTGGATAGTGGGGGAGGCAAAGGAAATGAAGAAATTGCGAGAATATTTCTGTAGGCAGAGGATTGCCTAAATTCAAGGCTTGTTCCATTTTAACACCCAATTGGAAGCGGATTTCCATTGAATCAGACCGCCCTTACACACAAACTAGAAGCGGGAGGAGGCCATTCAGCCCTTTGAGCCTGCTTCACCGTTCATCTGATCATTGAATTCAATATCCTGATTCCCCTCCCCTGCCCATATCCCGGCACAGTGGGTTAGCACTGCTGCCTCACAGTGCCAGGGACCCGGGTTCGATTCCTGCCTCGGGTCACTGTCTGTGTGGAGTCTGCATGTTCTCCCCGTGTCTACATGGGTTTCCTCTGGGTGTTCCGGTTTCCTCTCACAGTCTGAAAGATGTGTAGGTTAGGTGGATTGGCCATGTTAAATTGCCCCATAGTATCCCAAAGACGTGCTAGATAGATGCTAAATTCTCCCTCAGTGTAACCCGAACAGGTGCCAGAGTGTGGCAACTAAGGGATTTTTACAGTAACTTGATTGCGGTGTTAATATAAGCCTACTTGTGACATGAATAAATAAACTTTAGCCTCAAGGAGGGGGCTGCAGTCTATCAGTCCCCTCCAAGGATGGAAATTTTGGGAAGCTACCAATTCAAGGCCCAGGCTTTTGAGGCCTAACAAAATCAATTGAGAGAGGTGGAGTTCTCGGGTATCAGTCACTGAAAGTAAGCGTGCAGGCAGTACAGAAGGCAAATAGTATGTTGGCCTTCATAGTAAGGGGATTTGAGTAGAGGGATAGGGATGTTTTACTGTAATTCTGGTTAGGTGCATTGGCCATGCTAAATTCTCCCTCAGTGTACCCAAACAGGCACTGGAGTGTGGCGACTAGGGGGATTTTCACAGTAACTTCATTGCAGCGTTAATGTAAGCCAATTTGTGGCTAATAAATAAAGTCCCAAGAGCTGTACCTAAATACAGGGCAGAAGGAGGCCATTCAGTCCATTTTCTCAGATGATTTGTTGAACACGATGCGCCCAAATGAAAGATATTGGCTTCAACGTTCCCTGTGCAATCCCCCCCAGTTAGCTGCTGTTCTCAGCTGTGATCTGGGGCAGTCAGTGCTGGTGGGGGTGGGGGTGGGGGGTGGGGGGGGGGGGGTCGCGCTGGGGGAAGGGTAACAGAAGGATATTCGTCCACATGAGGCATCACACATCAGTAAAGACATGGGTGAAGGGGAGAGTGGTGGGAGTAGAGACATGGGTGAAGGGGAGAGTGGTGGGGCAGAGGGTCACGGGTGATAAACAACATATACTTGCCTTTATAGCGCTCCTCCCAAAATCTGCAAGATGTCACAAGGTTTCTGAGTCAAAATGTAGACATCTCTCATCTCCTCAGCTCCCTCTGAAAGAGCGTAGCTTGTATTTGCAAAAGACTGCAAGAAAACACCCCCCCACCCACCCAACCTCAGCCCCAGCCCCAGCCCCAGCTCAGTCTGGAGCACAGGAGGCCAACACTCCTGGTGCAGAACTGAGGGAGTCTTGAATTCTCACGACTGCCTCTCTTGGATGTGGCCCTATCCAGTGGACTTTACAGATCCCACAGCCTCCATAGGTCCCAAAAACAGTGATGGGGAGTTTCCAAGCCTCCAGCCACCACTCCTGACCACAAACATCTGATCATTGTTGCAAATGCTGGGATCTTGCTGAGCACAAAGGGGCTTCTCCTGCATCAACGCAGGGACTGCATCTCACTGGTGGCGATATGCTTTGGGACGTGCCCAGGTTGCGGAAGGCACTTTTGAAAGGCGAGGTCTTGTTTCTTCAAAGGATGGCACAGTGGCATAGCGGTTATCACCACTGCCTCACAGCACCAGAGACCTGGGTTTGATTCCGGCATTGGATGACTGTGTCTGGGTGGAGTTTGCACATTCTCCCCGTGTCTGCGTGGGTTTCCTCGAGGTGCTCTGGCTTCCTCCTGCAGTCTAAAGATATGCAGGTTAGGGTGGATTGGCCATGCTAAATTGCTGCTTAGTGTCCAAAGATGTGTAGGTTAGCTGGATTGGCCATGCTAAATTGCTGCTTAGTGTCCAAAGATGTGCAGGTTAGGTGGATTGGCCATGCTAAATTGCCCCTTAGTGTCCAAAGATGTGCAGGTTAGGTGGATTGGCCATGTTAAATTGCCCCTTAGTGTCCAAAGATGTGCAGGTTAGGTGGATTGGCCATGCTAAATTGTCCCTTAGTGTCCAAAGATGTGTAGGTTAGGTGGATTGGCCATGCTAAATTGCTGCTTAGTGTCCAAAGATGTGTAGGTTAGCTGGATTGGCCATGCTAAATTGCTGCTTAGTGTCCAAAGATGTGTAGGTTAGCTGGATTGGCCATGCTAAATTGCTGCTTAGTGTCCAAAGATGTGCAGGTTAGGTGGATTGGCCATGCTAAATTGCCCCTTAGTGTCCAAAGATGTGCAGGTTAGGTGGATTGGCCATGCTAAATTGCCCCTTAGTGTCCAAAGATGTGTAGGTTAGGTGGATTGGTCATGCTAAATTGTCCCTTAGTGTCCAAAGATGTGCAGGTTAGGTGGATTGGCCATGCTAAATTGTCCCTTAGTGTCCAAAGATGTGTAGGTAGGGTGGATTGGCCATGCTAAATTGCCCCTTCGTGTCCAAAGATGTGTAGGTTAGGTGGATTGGTCATGCTAAATTGTCCCTTAGTGCCCAAAGATGTGCAGGTTAGGTGGATTGGCCATGCTAAATTGTCCCTTAGTGTCCAAAGATGTGTAGGTTAGGTGGATTGGTCATGCTAAATTGTCCCTTAGTGCCCAAAGATGTGCGGGTTAGGTGGATTGGCCATGCTAAATTGCCCCCTAGTGTCCAAAGATGTGCAGGTTAGGGGATTAACAGGATAAACATGGGGTTACGAGTACAACAGGACTGAGGTGGGATGCTCGTCGAAGAATTGGTGCAGACTCGATGGGCTAAATGGCTTCCTTTTGCACTGTAGTGATTGAAAGGATTGTAAGTAAAGGAATGTTGCTATGGTGTATCGGACTTGTAGTCAATGATGAGGACCTGATATTCTGATTAGTTATCCGACATGTCCCTCCTCTATCATCTGACAATGAATGTGGACACAATGGGGCTTCGTTATGGAGCCATCTATAGCCTAATATAATTAATAGTCTCAGTACTGATGGGGACAGTGTAGAGGGAGCTTTATTCTGTATCTAACCCCGTGCTGTACCTGTCCTGGGAGTGTTTGATGGGGGACAGTGTAGAGGGAGCTTTACTCTGTATCTAACCCAGTGCTGTAACTGTCCTGGAAGTGTTTGATGGGGGACAGTGTAGAGGGAGCTTTACTCTCTATCTAACCCCGTGCTGTACCTGTCCTGGGAGTGTTTGATGGGGGACAGTGTAGGGGGGAGCTTTACTCTGTATCTAACCCCGTGCTGTATCTGTCCTGGGAGTGTTTGATGGGGGACAGTGTAGAGGGAGCTTTACTCTGTATCTAACCCCGTGCTATACCTGTCCTGGGAGTGTTTGATGGGGGGGACAGTGTAGGGGGAGCTTTACTCGGTATCTAACCCCGTGCTGTACCTGTCCTGGAAGTGTTTGATGGGGGACAGTGTAGGGGGAGCTTTATTCTGTATCTAACCCCGTGCTGTATCTGTCCTGGAGTGTTTGATGGGGGGACAGTGTAGAGGGAGCTTTACTCTGTATCTAACCCCGTGCTATACCTGTCCTGGGAGTGTTTGATGGGGGACAGTGTAGAGGGAGCTTTACTCGATATCTAACCCCGTGCTGTACTTGTCCGGGGAGTGTTTGATGGGGACAGCATTGAGCCGAGTGCCCTGATGTTGAATAATATTTTGACGTGCTGGATCACTGACTCTGGAAGAGCCTGCGTCCGTCATTGCTCTGTTCCAGTGGATGGTAGTGGGTATAGTGTGGGGGACAGTGGCATCTAGAGGTGTGTGAAAGCTATTGCGATATTGGAATCCAATTTCCCAGTCCTTCCAGAGGTCCAAAATCAAATCCCAATCCCTCATCAGTGAGCCAAGCATGCTCAATGACACAGGATTATCTAAGCAACAGTCCTTTAAGTAATACTCCACTGCACCCCCCCCCACCTCAAACTCTCTCCTCTCCTGTCAATGACTCCACCCTGTTTGAAGGACTCCTCCCAGGATCTCTGAATTTTTCCAGGCCTGTGGGCACTTCCGTCTCGCCAGGTGAGTTATAGAATCCCTGCAGTGCAGAAGGAGGCCATTCAGCCCATCGAGACTGCACTGACCACAATCCCACCCAGGCCTTATCCCTGTCACCTCTGGCAGGACAAGGCTCGAAGGGCGAGGTGGCCTACTCCTGCTCCTATTTCTTATGTTCTTTCTTATGTATTTATCCTGCCTTTTCCCCTGACACTAAGGGGCAATTTAGCCTGGCCAATCCACCTAACCTTCACATCTTTGGACACTAAGGGGCAATTTAGCATGGCCAATCCACCTAACCTACACATCTTTGGACACTAAGGGGCAATTTACCATGGCCAATCCACCTAACCTGCACATCTTTGGACACTAAGGGACAATTTAGCATGGCCAATCCACCTAACCTGCACATCTTTGGACACTAAGGGACAATTTAGCATGGCCAATCCCCCCTAACCTACACATCTTTGGACTGTAGGAGCAGCATCCGGAGGAAACCCACACAGACACTGGGAGAATGTGCAGACTCCACACAGACAGACAGTGACCCAAGGCTGGCAATTGAACCTGGGTCCCTGGCACTGTGTGACAGCAGTGCCAACCCGCTGTGCCACCAAATCAGATCTAAAGTTAAGCCCAGCCAGCCTCCCCCCAACTGGCCCTGCCCCAGTCCGACACAAAGTACGTCATTCTGTGGAATATTTCTGTGCCCCCCCCCCCGAGGGAGCTGGGGAATGCATTAAAACAGGCGATTCGAATTGACGTGTTTGAATGCGGCCTGATTTGGGTCATGTTATTTTTAGTGGCTCAGCCTGCTGCCCTCCTTTTCTCTCTCTCTGAACACGTTGAACCCCCCCCCCACTCCCAGAGCTCGCCGTGCCTCTCGCAGTGAGTACCAGGCACCAGCCTCCCAGAAACCGGACCATAGTTTTGTTTCTCCGTGTGCCTCGCTGGTGTCTTGTGGCTGATCACTCAACCCCCGCCTCCCCAGCCCAGTCTGACCCCCCCTTCCCCCTCCCCAGCCCAGACTGACCCCCCCTTCCCCCTCCCCAGCCCAGACTGACCCCCCCTTCCCCCTCCCCAGCCCAGACTGACCCCCCCCTTCCCCCTCCCCAGACCAGACTGACCCCCCCCCTTCCCCCTCCCCAGCCCAGACTGACCCCCCCTTCCCCCTCCCCAGCCCAGACTGACCCCCTTCCCCCTCCCCAGCCCAGTCTGACCCCCCCTTCCCCCTCCCCAGCCCAGACTGACCCCCCCTTCCCCCTCCCCAGCCCAGACTGACCCCCCCCTTCCCCCTCCCCAGCCCAGTCTGACCCCCCCTTCCCCCTCCCCAGCCCAGACTGACCCCCCCTTCCCAGCCCAGACTGACCCCCCTTCCCCCTCCCCAGCCCAGACTGACCCCCCTTCCCCCTCCCCAGCCCAGACTGACCCCCTTCCCCCTCCCCAGCCCAGACTGACCCCCTTCCCCCTCCCCAGCCCAGACTGACCCCCCCTTCCCCCTCCCCAGCCCAGACTGACGCCCCCCTTCCCCCTCCCCAGCCCAGACTGACCCCCCCCTTCCCCCTCCCCAGCCCAGACTGACGCCCCCTTCCCCCTCCCCAGCCCAGACTGACGCCCCCTTCCCCCTCCCCAGCCCAGACTGACCCCCCCCTTCCCCCTCCCCAGCCCAGACTGACGCCCCCTACACAGTGAGCACGTGA